>PVJL010013482.1:0-32224 GCA_004026885.1 Lyroderma lyra
TGCTGACCACCCCCACCCCCACCCCCGCTACACCCTCTGCCGTTTGTCAGGGGGCAGCAGCGCCCGTGGGGTCGAAGCAGCCTTGAATGGGGGACGAGGTCAGACTCGGCGTCCAGAGCGTTTGTCCTGGGTCCCTCACTCGGTTTCAAGCATGCTGTCACTTCTCGCTGCTGAATCCACCCGCGGAGGCCCAGGGGTGCAGCACAGCGCGGCCGCTGAGACAGGCACTGGGCAGTGCTACCCCCACCCAGAGGCAAGTCCCCGAGGACGCCTCTTGTTGGCCCCACGGAGCCACCTACCGCTTTCCCAGGGACACCGAATCCCTGCTGCGGGGGGCGCGCCCGTCCCCCCCTGAACGGGCATGGCCCTGCCCGCAGGCGCTCACCCACCCGTGTCTGCCGCAGGCCTCGCGTGCGCCGCTCTGGCTCCCGTCCGCCGGCCTGCCCACCGGGCCTTTATCGCCGAGTGACAAGGCCCCACCGGGCTTCCCTGAAATTGGCCAGGAGGGACTGAGGCTCAGGCGAGGGGGCGCCCCCTCACGGGCGCCGTCGGCCGTCCTCCCCCCCATGCCCCCAGCCCGCGAATGCCACACCGTCCCGAAGGGCAGACGCACTGTCCCGAGGACGCAATCGCACAGCCGTGGGACCGAGCAGGAGAGTAGGGCCTCTTCGCCCAGGGATTTCCGCGGTCTCTCCGCGCACAGAGCAGTGAGATCGGAGCACCCAGCACCCTGTGAACAAGACCCTTCCAGAATCCCGAGTAATGAGATCCAGCGAGCCAGACGGGGTGGGCAGCAAGGACTGGACTCTCTAGTCCACGTGCGACAGCGCCCGCCTCTGTGCTGCCTTTTGACCACGTTTCAAAAACGCCGTCGCGCTCGGGGTACGATGGGCGCAGGCGCCCGTGGTCTTCGGGCAGCACCACTCACTACGCTTTGCAGGGGGGGCCCAGAACCCCAGGCTGTGCTCGGAAACGGGACATGACCCGAGTTCGTCCTACCTCTGTCCATCCAAGGGCTATTCATCTACTTCAAACATCGTCCGAGGCCACGAGGCCTATTGTTTTTTTAGCAGACTCTGTTTTTTTGGAGCAGTTTTAGGTTGACAGCAAAATTGCGTGGGAGGTAGAGAAGCTGTGGGCACGGCCTATTTTTAAGATAAAATAATACCATTCTGAGGGCAGGTTGGAGAGCAAGAACGTACTTGTCTTCAGAGGTGAACCCTTGCACATCCCAGTTATTATTCTGTTTTCTGATGTGAAATGCAGAAGAAACTACGTTACTGAAAAGAGGTGGGTTTTTTCCATCTTTACTTTCTGTAACTTCATTTGAAGTCAGAGAGCGGAGTGCTTGCATTTTCGGAGGCTCCGCCGCGGCCTGCCACGTGTCAGAATGAGCACCAGAGGGCAGTCCACGCTCGGTGAGCTTTCCTTGCTCCTGTCTCTGATTTCCTTTCTCTTTGAGATGATTTCATAGTTCAATGTAGAACACAAGGATAAACCAGGACACGGCGTGCCCTGTAATTTAATCTTCTCTGCAAGTCCCTGAGCTCTCCTCCTTGCTGATCCCGCTCCATTGCCCTTCCTTACCAACAGGCTCTTGTCTCTGGGGGTAGAATGCGGTGTCTGACCCCTGGTCTCCCCTCAGCTCAGCTCAGTGAAAGGCGTTAGACACAGGAGTGCGGATACGCTCGCAGACCGGTGGTCAGAAGATGCGCAGAGACCAGCCAACGCACCCCGACCCCTCCTCCCACCCCAGCCAGAGAGTCGAAAGGCAAAATCTCTGACTTCATTTGATGCAGGGACTCGTGCAAAACATTCTCGGACCCTGGCTGTTGGCATGAATCAAGAATGCTTTGAGTGATCAATGCACACGCTGGGATCACCGTGGAACCCGAAGTGAGCTAAACTCGTCCCAAGTCGAAAGTAGCCCAGCCAGATTTCCTGCCCGCCTCCCTGCGTAACCGCAGTCCGTCGAAAATGGTACACGAGGTCGGACAATTAATTTTGCCGACGCAAAATCTGACAGTTAAGTCCGTGCACTTGCCTCCGTGTGCTTACATTGGCCGCCCTAAAAAACAACTCAGTGAGGTGTCGTAACCTTGGCGACAACAGCAGCTCTGAGGGCCACTCCAGAAAAAGAGTTCCAGAATGGCTCTGAAGGGTGGACTAGGCGCTGGCGTCGGTGCAGAGCTTCCCCAGGGGAGGACTTCGAAGGGGACCAGAGTGATACTCAGCAGGGAGGTGTGTGGCACTTTGTCTAGGACGAGTCCACGGAATTAATTGCCCGACCTCGTATATTAAATAAGCACGAGGGTATAGAATTAAGCCAGTGTTCTGGGACGCAAGGCAAGTAACGGTCACCGGGGCCAGACAAGTTTTTGTCCAAGGTGGCAGGTCGGTGTTCGCATCCTAGCCCTCCCACGGGTGCGCTGAGCGCCGCCGTAGTGCCGCCGAGGACAGGTGGGCTTCGGGGACCCGGAGGGCGCGGGACCCTGCGGTCAGAAAGCGGCGCGATCGTGGAGTCAGGCGCGTCGTGTCCAGGCTGACCGCCCGTGTCACACGACCGTGGCTCTTTGCCGTGTTCCTTGTTCCTCTCTCAGAAGCCGCCGTGGACCCCCCGAGGGAAACGCCCCCCACTTTTACAAGGAGACGCGTTCTTCCCGTTGTCAGCCTGAGCGCAGCAGGCCGCCTGCAGCTATCGAGTTCCAGTTTCATTCTTCTCGGCTGCCGTTATCCTTTGGTTCTTCCTCTCTTTTGTCGCTGTCTCCGGGACACACCTCCCTTAAATGTCGGCATTTTTCAAGTCTTCCTTTGTCCTCTTTTCATATTCTTTACTATGGTGTCTCCAGGAATCATTGAATCTGTTTTCATAATTTAACTATCGTTTCAAGTTGAGTTCAAATATTTTATCTCTAACCTGACAGTCTTAGAGACCCATCAGGCCTGCATTGCCATCTCCCCACCCTCCATGCCCCACATCTCAGACACACAACTCCGTCTTGCCCCCCACTCCTCCTGTTTGCCAGCTGAGCTAACGAGCTAACAATAAATTCCCTTTGTGTGCTGACTCGAACCCTTCGAGCTCCCCGCTCATTATCTGATTGGCTGCTAAATTATTTCCTCGTTCACACAGCACACGCAGATGCAGAGCTCCGGGCTGTGGGCTGCGCCAGGGTCTGGGTGCATCAGTCAGGAGAAGCTGAGTCGCGCTGCATAAAAAACAAGCCTAAAAATCTCAGTGCTTTATACCAACAGACAGTTTTATTTCTCTTTGCTGCTCATCTTCTCTGTGAGCCGGTGGTAGCTCTGTTCCAGGCCATCTTCACAGCAGAGCGAGAGAAATCTCCGGAGGGCCTGACATGAGCATAACGTGGCCCAGCACACAGCGTTGGCCAGCATTTATCACATGACCTCATCCACCATCAGGGAACCAGCAAGTACCACCCTAACACACACCCAGAGGACAGGAAAGCCAGAATGCTCGGATCAGCTCTAACAGCAACCATGGGGCTGCAGGGGTGAAGGACAGAATGTCTTTCTTGAGGAGTTCCTAGTTCTAAGGAGGGCAGAAAGTACCAGAGATTGTCACCATTCTGTGTGAAGTGGCAAAGGACACAAGAGTGGCATGCCCAGCACAGGATGGCACAGGAGCACTGGTAAGGGGGTGTCACCCAAACAGTAGTCAAAGGTGGTTTTGTCGGGCACATATACAGCCCTGGCTTGCAGGAGAAGAGTTGTGCCTAACGGAAGGGCATTATGGTCACCGGAAATGGCATCTGCAAAGTGACATCGTGTCCTGAGGGTCCTCTCTCTGCTTTCTTCTCCTCCTTTCTCACTCATCACCACTGCCTGGGTTCAGGTCCTCACCCAGCGAACCCAACCAAGTCAGAAGCCTTTCTGCTACTGTGTCAACTCCAGCCCACGGTCCGTGTCGCAGTCGTGATTATTCTTTCAAATTCTGGGTCTGATCATGTCCCTCCCTTGTGCAAACTTCTCGACTTCTCCCTTTTCAGCTAAAAACAAAAGAAGTTCAAAATCCCCCAGGTAACCGGGGCAGATGGCCACGGTCCTGTCCCGTCTCATAGTGCAGCTCCCGGGCACGCCTCAGCCACGCCGCGTCTCGTACGAGTGTGCGTGGGAGATTGCGGGTGAGCACGAGTGTTTGGTCCTCAGCGCCGCCTCCCTTCCACTCTCCCACGTAAACATGCTGCTGCTTAGGGCTCACTTAAGCGCTGCACGATTTCTTCTACCGGTTTTGAACTTGCTGCGCGCTGGTCACGATGCGCTGACTGCGCTTTTGCCTGTGGCTTCCAGACTGTTCTCTCACGGTAGATCAGACTTGTCATGATCACAGGCCAGGACACACACAGCAGCGCTTACACTTGCTGGTTGTGATGCCCTCGGATACTTTGTGTTCTGTTGGATTTTTTTCCTTCTCTGTTTTAGTCTGTAAGTGATTGTCATGATGCACTGAATAGCTTCTGTGACCCACATCAGAAAATTGTGGTTTTCCACCAATTAATTCCGATGAGTACTTTGTGCAGGAGGGGTTGTTAATGTGATCTTCACTGCCCGGCACTGAGAACGTGCTTAGCAAGGTGACACGGTCCCTCACCCGCAGGTGCAGAGCTCTGGGTCCACACTCCATGCCCTGAAAGCCGCCCCACTCCCCGGGAAGACGCTGCATCTCACCTCGGTGATGCCCCGCCAGAGTCTTGGGCGTAACCGTAATCACCGACAGATTGGGGCCTACGTGGCCCCTTCTAGTGGCTTGGCAGTTTCTGCAGTGCAGGAACCACCGTTAGTCACTTCTCTGCCTTTGAAAAACCTGCTTCGGTGCTGCACCCCTGGCTGTTCAGCAAATGTGTGTTGAACTGAATTTTCTGATTACGGCCGTGAGTCACGCCGTAGAGATTACCTTGTGCAGTGGGGTCTCTGCTAGTAAGGCAGGAAAGTGTGTTCTAAACTTTGGGATGCTCTCTCTCTCAGAAAGGGTTAGAGGAAATGAGCTTTTAAATCGCTGACATGCACATCATCCGTCCGTAGTTCCGTCTAAATGACCTAGTGGCAATGCTAGAAATTCTGGAGAAGACCAAAGCTGGCCGAAGAATGCACGGCCACGGTTCGCCCCGCGGACCCTGCTCAGCGTGCAGCGTCCCAGCTGTCATTCCATCACATAGCTGGAAAACAACCTGGAAAAGTTTCCTTGCAAGAACACTACCTCTGAGCATCCCAGAGCTGTGAAAACCAGGACCAGTTTTATAAAAACTCTTGGGAAGAATATTCTTAAAGTTTCCATGGAAACATCTCATTATTCCGTGGCCAATTCTCATAGAAGTGGTTCTACATATTCTTTAAATCGTTCCCGCTGTAATTTGCATCTATTTATTAGACCGGTCTTCTCAGGGAGTAGGGGGAAGTGCATGCTATCTTTGATAATCTAGTCCTTTAGAAATGGTCTTCCTTCCTCCTTTAACAAGCCAGTCCCTGCTCAACCTTTCTGCTGAACTCATCTTTTAATTTTCTTTTTCATGATCATCGTGGTGATTCAGTTTCACTGGGTGTCAAGTGAAAGCTGTCAGTGGCTACAGTTGTCACACAATTCATGGACACACACGCTAAGGTTGAGACGTAGCCTGCAAAACCCGGAGCCCTGTTTTGTACTTTACGGAGCGAAGGGAGACAGTGGCATCATTTAGGTCGGATTTCTGTGCAGCACGAGCCCCGGAGATCTCCTCTGAGGTCCATTCGCACAAGACAGCCTGCCCAACTTTGCAGCTAAATTGCCAATAAGTGTCCTGGCTCTGTGATGGCATCCATTCAGACCGGGTGGCTGGTGCGTGTCACCCTGCGTGTGCGTCCCCATTGCTGCTGCTGCTTTCTCTGCACCACAGATTAAAATGCCCTTCGGATTGACCAGCTTAGAAAGATTCCAGCTTCTAAGCAACTTACCTTGTTAACTGGGCCTGACACGGACATAAAGGACTGCTTCAGGAAATACATCGGCGTCAGACCTTTTTGAATTAAGACTTACTGAGAAGAACTGTTTTGCCAATACGTATACCATGCGTATGTTACTTTTATTGTGAAGAATAGCCTGTCCCACTGATTCCTTTCTTACATGTGAGAAGTTACATGATGCTAAACAGGGTCTTGCTGCAAAATATCGAACAGGCGATAGCAATCGAGTTAAATGAATAAAGCACTTTTGCAGAAGAATCATTTGCGCGGCAGAGGGCACGCCACAGAGAAGAGATGAGGCACGACTGTGTGAGTGAGGTGGTGTGGTTAGAAAGAGCTTGGGAAGCCTGAGGCTCCCGTTGTGCCCGTCGGGCTGATGGGACAGCGCCCTGACTCTGAACAATAACACGGAGAAATGAGTTTATTTCACGCTTTTCCTGGGTATCAACTTTAAGTCACTTGCCAAAAAGTCATTAGCAATCTTTTTTATTTTGGAAGGCCACAGAGTAAAATACGTTGGGTTAGGAAGGCCTTCCCGAAAGTAGCCGACAGTCACGCGTGCAACAGCAGCGACAGTGATCTGTCACATGCGGAAAGCCACCGTGACTGGCTGGGACAGAGCGGGTGGCTTCCACAGACTCGTCCTTCTGTACGTGCTGGCGCCGTGCCCCGCCCCACGAGGACCGTCTCTGTGGTGTGGCAGTGTGTTCTTTTAGAGATGAAAATAGTGAAGTAAAATGAAAAGTGCATCGGAATAAATTATACTTAAGAATTTTGAAAACAGCCAACTCCTGACGATGCAGCCGACAGCATATGCTCGATGGAAGCCGGGCCATTCCCCTTCGACCCAAAGTGGGGTCCGACGTCGCCTCAGAGGGCTCCTGCCCAGTGATGGGAGGGACGTTGTGTTCATTGTGCCCTGGAGGGGGGGGGGGCGTTCGTTTTGTTTAAATCGCTGCTGTGAACACTCTATCTATCAAATCAGAGCATTCCAGTTTAAAAAAAAAAACAAACAGCATGTTAATAATTAGATGTAGAGCTTTTTAAGGAATTCATTTTTGATAGAATTAGTTTTTCATTAAAAAGTTAATTGAATTTTTTTCAAGTGGAATTTTTTTAGACCCAGCAGGCACACGGAATGGTCTGATGTGAGCGGCCGTCGTCATTCTCTACCCGGTTTTTCCCTGTTGTGTTCGAACAATTTCTAGGTCATCACTGAACTCACTCGGTGCAGTGGGCGTTTCCTCCGTCCCTTCCAGTTGGTGATTAGTGGGTCCCGGCCCTGCAGGGCGCTCACGACCCCGGGAATGCGTGGAGGGAAGGGGCGAGGCGAGGCGCACCCCGAGACCCTGCGCTGCGTCCCGCAGGGCAGGTGCAGGGCTGGAAGCCAAAGCCCAGGCGCGGCAGGAGCATCGAAGACACATGGGCCACGGGCAGCCGGGGAACCGGGCGGAGGGGCTCCGAGGCGCCGGCCAAGCCTTGACGAGTCCATCATCTCGAGTGAGGACTGTGGGGACCCGTTTGGCAGCTCTTGGGGAGATGTGAAAGAGCAGGGAAAGTAAGGCACGGTGGCCCGTCTCATCTCGTTTCCTGGTTAGAAAGGGTCTTGGGTGTGGAAGGAAGACCACGATGCCCGAACCACAGGGCACACTGACCCGGGAATGAGGGCAGGGCTGAGGGACGCTGGCCCCAGGCCTGCGGGGGTGGCACTGAGGCGCTGGGAGAAGACTCACCTTCTGCAATCGTTCACACTCTCCGGAGGACTGTACCGTCACGTTCCGGGGAGATCCGGGACTCCCCAGACCTCAGGCCGCGACACGGAGCGGCAGGGCAGCAGAACGCGAGCCGCCGGCCGGGCTGCCGCGAGGACGACTCCCTTAGCTGCACTTCCCACTCTGGGGACAGTTCGGGGAGTCAATCGTGTCTGAAGTCTTATTAAAAAAACTTACCCTAAATAATTTTTAGAGTCAAGTTCGTGAAGTTTCCATGTGTTTCCCAGGCACCTAAGCAAATGTCCATCGTGTCCCCTGCTCACGGCTGGACTAGTTTCGGAAAGGGAACTGAAATGATTTTATTTCTGGACGTAGCCGGCCCTCGTCAGGGCCCAGCTGGCTTCCCTCGGACCGTCTTCCAGCCGCCTCGCCATGGCCCGCCCTTGGGACGGAGCTTAACTTGCCATCTCCACCAGCGGTGTCCAGCCCTCCGGCGTCCCCGGGCCACACTGGGAGGAGAACCGTCTTGGGCCACCACGCATGACAGACGCTCACACCGATGAGCGCTGACGCGCTTAAAAGAAAAAGCGGCAAAAAAAAACCCCGTCGTGCTTTGAGCATTTGTCCTGGGCCGCAGGCTGACGTGCCTGGTCTACACCTGGGACTGAACCCCCTAAACGCCGGTGCGTTCGGCTCAGCCACGGTGTGTGAGCTTTTACTGTTCCCAGGCGTGCTGCCAGGAGCCCCGGCATGAGTTTGCCTACCATGACCCAAAGGGGAGCGCTCCCTGTCCCCCCGCCACCCCGCATAGCCGCAGGCCTCCGCTCTGCCGGTGGAGGGGAGCTGCCAGGGCCCCCCGACTGTGAAAACCGCGAGCATTCCGGTTGGAAGTGCCAGCTGGGTGATAGCTCGGTAGATAGACTGTGTACAGATTTTACGTGTGCGTCTCCAACGGAACACGGGGTCCTCCCTCAGGAACACGGCTGTCCCTGTCACGGGACATCAGCTGGAGGAAGGGCCTCCTCCTCTCAGTTTGCGATCGCGGGCGGGCCACAGGCTACGTACCTGGCCGCCCCTCGGGGCCATTTCAGCTGAGCGCGCCTACTACGTGCTAGGAGGGTCACCCTGGATTCGGGCGGAACCCACATGGCGAGGTACTTCCTGGGTGAGGAGCAACAGGCGTTTTCTTCTCAGACGGCTCCCGGGGGAGCTGACGGCCCCCAGCCCTCCGATGTCCCGTCTGCTCCGGCACGCTGGGCGCACAGCAGCACGCACCACCGCCGCCCGCCGTGTGCCCAGCGCCGGAGCCCTCGCAGGGTGCATCGTTGCTGCGTTTCCCCGGGCCGCGAAGGCTTCGCCCCTAAAACGCGCAGCCATCCCCTCCAGAGGAGTCCCCGAGTCAGGCACAAAGCCCTCTAGGCGGGCTGCCGGCTCGGTCTTAACGCCGAAGACGAGGGAGCACAGACTGTCCCAGCGGCAAGTTAAGTCTTTAGCTACTTCCTCCCCGCCTCCTCACAGACGTCCCCTTCTGCCATCTGGGCCCCACGACTTCCCGAGACACGACCTTGGGCGTCTGCGTGTCCCCGTGGTGGCTCTTGGTCCTGCTGCCCTCGGGAGCCAGGCCTTGCTGTGTTCCTTTCTCCCACTGCATGCTCGCCCCCTGCCCCCAGGTCTGACGAATTCACCTCGCTGCAGGGTAGGCGGCAGCAGCGACCCAACTGTCCCTTCTCGGCGGGGGGGGCATTTACGGGGTTTGGGAGGGAGCGCCGCGTGATGACACGCGTGTAGAAATGAGCGAGTTGGCTGAACCATGATTCGATGGTTGTGGGGGCAAACCTGGTGTCGAATGGAGACACAATTAATGCCACATAAATACAGTCGGTGCTAGCATACCTCACGGTGAAACATCGAGGAAGATGCCTCACGAAGGAGCAAAGCTCATCGTCCCTCCTTACAGAACAGGCATTTTCGGCTCAGCATTGAGGACAAGGATTCCATCAAATAGACCGGCTTTCCTTCCCCAGGTGAGCTGCTGGTCACTTTTCCCCTTTTAGCTTGCTTTCTCACCGTGCTCGGATTATGCACCATCTACACACGCGTGATGCCGTCGAAAACAAAACGCTGTGCAGTTTGCAGGACTCCCCCACCAGACGTGCCTCATACCTGTGGGCTGCCAGTCCCCTACGAGGTCTGTGCGCGTGCATCCTTGGCCCACCAGACGGGAAGTGACAGCCAGTCCCTGCACAGCCTGCTCTCCAGTTACGAGCAGGGCTGACCTTGGCCTCTGTGGATGACCTTGAGCCCTCTCTCCGGTGTGACTCACCTATCTCTATGACCAAGCTCCCTGAGAGATTTCCTCGGAGCCCCATTCCCTCCTCCCGCCCTAGGTGAGAGGAAGAAAACATTAAAAGCAGCCGGAGGAACGACACGTCCTACCGACATAAGATATCTCTCAACAAGAGTACCCTGTCCCTGACTCAGCCTTTCCCGGGGCTCAGGGATGGAGGGCTGGGCAAACCCTGCATAGGTGGTGTCGAACTTCCCGTTAGGAAAGAAGGTGCTGGCACCCCCGGGACAGTGCACACCTTCGAAGGCCAGTGCTAAAACTTCAGGATGACAGCAAGTCACATTTAATAGCCAGTTACGTGTTACGGCAGAGAAAATGCATCAGCGCTTTAATGGTCTAACGTGTGGCAGTCGTCAGGGGAATAACGGGGCATCCGGGCTGGCCCCGTGGTGCGGACGACGTTCCCAAGTCAGCAGAGGGAACCCCGAGCAGCCTCACTACTCCTTTCCGTCCTTGTCCTTTGGGAAACGCCAGAGGAGCCTAACGTAGATAAACCGTCTTCCTGGGAGCGTTAGGTCCACCTTCTACTTAAATGGTGAAACAAATCTTCTTCCTGGGACATCGTATTTTCGTTATAGATTCCAGCCGTGCCTTGGGTTGCAAGTAAAAATTAAATAAAAGGCTCATGTTGGAGCTAGTCAGGGACGAATTGTACCTTATAGACGAGATACTTGTTGCGTTTTAACTAAAAGCTGTGTGTTCTTCCCAAGAAACGCTTGTTTTGTAAATATATTTTAATGCTCTGTTGATGCTTACTATTCCGTAGCAGCGATTGTTGTCATTTGCATGCTGTTAGCCTTTGTGAAGTTAATTGGCAGCAGGTGGCCTTGGAGCATCACAGACTACAAGTACACAGTCCTGGGCTGTGTCCTCGGTCGGCCAGGAAGCGAGCCAGATTCCCCCTGAAATTCCAGAGGGAGAGTTTCTGCAGAAGAGACGGGACTGGGGTGTGTAAGGGGGTGGGGCGCGCGGGGGCAGGCCGTGCAAGACGGTCCTTCCGCCTTTGGCTCCGTGCGCTGGCGGCGCAGAGCGTGAGCGAGCAGCCCTGCCCTTGGGACCGGCAGGCCTGGGCTTGAGCCTCCGCTCGCCCTTGTCTGGCATGCATGGTGACCCCAGCGAGCCACCGACTCCGTCTGTGCCTTCGTGTCCTTGCCTCGGTCATGTTGCATAACAAAACAGCGGGCTGGGGGGCTTAAATAGCAGATGCGTATCTCGTAGCGCAGGAGGCTGGGAAGTTCAAGATCAAGGCACCTGCAGATCCCGTGTCCGGCGGGATCCGCTTCCTGGACTTTTGTTGTATCCTCAGAAGGCAGAGAGAAGAGCGCGAGCTCTGGTCCCTCCCTCCTCTTAGGGGGGCACTCATCCCATTCACGAGGGCTCCACCCTCATGGTCTGCGGTCCTCCACATGCCACCACATTAGAGAGGAGGACGTCCGTGTATGAACTGGGGGAGCACCGACGCCCCGTAGCACTCCTGCCCTGGGAGATGGACCCGACACCCACTTAGCTTTCTCACGCGGCTTCTTCAAGGAGGAACGCTGACCTTGGTCTGCCCCGCCTTTGCTTCTGCGTCATGTATTTGGGAGCTTTCTTAGTAAGTTCCTAAATGGTTCGCGTTGCTCTGTACTCTTGATGAATCGATCCCTTTTCAGTGTGAAATCACCTTCTTTGTCGGTGGTAACATTCTTTGCTCATAAACCTGCTTTGTCCGATCCCAAGAGAGCGACTCCGGCCTTGCCCTGTTTGGTGGCGTCGGCACGGGGCGGCCTGCCCGTCCTGCTCCTTCGGGCCTGCCTGCGTGGCTGTGTCGGAAAGTCGGCCTTGCACGCAGCACGTCGTTAGGTGTTGCCTTTAGATCCGGTCCCGCCGTCTCGGCCTTTAATTGGGGTCTGGAAGCGGTACCCTTAGTGATTAGTGGAAGTATTAGCATGTTGATGGAGGTTTAAATCTATAATCTTGCCCCTTGTTTTATTATCGTCCTGTTTTTCTTAGTATTCTTTTTCTGCCTTTTTTGGATTAATTGAAGACTTTTTATAATTCCATTTTCTGTCTTTAGTTGGCTCATTAGCTTTATTTTGCTCTTTATCCGTCATGTCAGAGGTTTCTTTCCGCTCAGAGGCGTACGCCTTTCGCTTAGCACATCCAACCTTGAAGTGATGTTACGCGCTTTGCGTCATTTCAGGATCATCCCAAGTTACCCACGGGTCAGTACTGCGTCCCTCTCTTTCGTTGATTCACGTGCCATCGTAGGGCCGTGACACGTTTTGTTTACCCGTGCATTGGTTGGTGGCTATTTGGGTTATTCATACCAGGAAATTTTTATTGGATGTCCAACATTGCGAATCTTACCTTGTCGGGCACTGCATATTTTTATTCCTGTAAATATGTTTTACTTCTGTTCTGGGAAGTAGCTGAGTGGCCTAGTGATGATTGGATATTTGTGGACTTTGCTTTTAATATTTGTTAGGAAATCCCAGTATGGTGGTCAATGTAGGGCTCATGACTGCCACTACCCGACGTGGTCGTGCGCTCTGCACCCGGTGCCTGGCCGGTGGGAGCCCTGCGTGACCGCCAGTCCTCCCGGGCGGTTCTGTGCGGCCTCAGAGAGCTCCTCACGCTCACGCCCAGGTCTGCTTGGCCGACTTCCTCCCCGGGGGAACCTCCCCCGGGGTTCCCTTCTCAGTGCTGGGGCCTGGGACTGCTACAGACACACACACACACACCCCAGTCTTCCCACAGCTGTTCCCCGTATTCCACCGACCACCTGTCCTTCATCGCCTGGCGTGCAATGCCTTCCATCCCGCTGTTTCATATAGTCTGTGTGTTCTTTGGTTGTTTCGGGTTGGAGTGTAAACCTGGTTCCCGTTACTGTATCTCATCCGAAAACCAATGTGCAGTCTGTTTTCATGATTGAAACTCATTGGTAGCTGTCAGAGCTGCTGAGTTGAGAAATGTAGACTATGGGGAGACAGACAGATGATAGATAGGTAGAGAGATGATAGCTAATAGATAGATGATAGATTGATGATAGATAATAGGTAGATAGATGATAGATAATTGACAGATGGATAGATAAATAGATTAATAGATAAATGATAGGTAGGTAGATGATAGAGAGAGACGATAGATAGAGATAATAGAGAGAGAATACGTGGATGATACAGACAGATGACAGGTGATGGAAGATAGGTAGATGGGTAATACATAGACAGGCAGGCAGGCGGGCGGGTGGCAAATCCAGCCTTTCGGGGGGCGAGTGGGGGTTTCCGCTTTGTACAGCAGATGACACGCTAATGACCCTTCTTTCAGGAAGCCCACATGTGCCATCTGCCTCCTTGAACGTGGGAACACTTCTGTCTCCTCTCACAGGTGATCAGCGAGTTTGAAGCCTCTCCTGACTCATTTTCCTACAGAATCCCTAACCTGAGCCGGAATCGTCAGTACAGCGTCTGGGTGGTGGCCGTGACCTCGGCCGGAAGAGGCAACAGCAGTGAGATCATCACAGTCGAGCCATTGGCCAAAGGTGTGCCCCAGAGTAAGGCCTCGCCTCCCGTCGGGACGTGGCGGTTTCTGGGTCTCCGTTCTGTGCGACAGTCGTATTTCAGCCCAAGAAACACGTGTGGCTGCTGGCTGGCACTGGCTTTGTGCCAAAGAGCCCGCCTCGAGGTGAACGCAGCAGCGCCAGCGTCCAGGGGCTGTGCCGCTCAGCGTGTCTGGCTGGGAAATTAGGGAAGGGAACCCCCCGCCCCACCGCTGTGCCCCCACACGACCGCCTCCCAAGGCCGCTCTACTCTCACCAAAACCGGGTGCTGTGCTTCTTACAGGGAACTGTCTGTATTTCGGTCTGTGGAATTTGGAAACTGCAAAAAGGAAGGGACCGTTAGCTCTTTTGTCCATAGGACAGTACAAACCGAGACCTTAAGTGACCGTGAGAAGTTGGAGTCACCAAAGAGCAAAAAGCTCCTAAAAGCCACGTGCATTGTCTTTCCCTCGAGACGTTATCCTGGTCCTAAAAGGCACGCACGTGTCGGTGCAGTGTATTCTTATCCTTCCTCTGATTCGGGTCCCCCCGAAATGACCACTCGTCCCGAGTAAACGTGTGTGCATCGCGCACCCAGGCCAGCAGGCCACGTCCCTGGATTTCGGAGAACACCACATTGGCAATTTATTACGAATAAGGCTTGTCCGACAAGGGCTGTGGAGGCCTGAAAGAGGAACCGAACACCTCCAGGTTCCGATGTGGCTTCTAAGAGCCCTCGTGCTTAGTGCCGTGACAGTAAGAGGGCAGCCGGGTAGGAGGGCGCGGGGACACACGCGGTGTCCCGCTCTGAGTCCACGCGGGAAGCGGGTAGCCGGCGGGCGAGGGAAGTAGACGCGCGGAATACTTTTGCTGGTGCACCCCGATCGTGACGTCCAGCTACCCTTGATATAAACTTGCTAGTGCTTAGGACACGGTGGTGGCCAGTGGACGTAGGGACTGCACTGTGGGAGGTAAAGCACAGCGTTCCCTCCTCCCCACTTTCCCGTGTCCCCAGACATCCGCTGTGCTGGCAGGTCAAGTGCAACGAGACGCAAAGTGCCCTTGTGTTTGGCCACACGGGGGACCTCATAGACTTTGCTGAGAGCAGTTCCTGTGGGGAAGGGGGACAGGGTCAGGGGGACAGTGACTGGGAGAGGGGAGGAGGCTGGGACCGAGGTGGCAGAAGGTCTCTCAACATGCAGCACCTGGGAGGAGGGACAGACAGAGAGCAGGAGTGGCGGAGAGGGCCTCACCCAAGCAGAGGCGCCAGTCTTGTGATTTCGACTGTGTCCGCACGAGAGCACGTGCGTATGGCAGTGGGAAGACTGCGGTGGCGAGCGACAGCTCGGGGACAGAGCCGAGGCCACACGACCGAGGGACAGCTCGGGGACAGAGCCGAGGCCACACGACCGAGGGACAGCTCGGGGACAGAGCCGAGGCCACACGACCGAGGGACAGCTCGGGGACAGAGCCGAGGCCACACGACCGAGGGACAGCTGGGGGACAGAGCCGAGGCCACACGACCGATGGAGGAGGACACACGATGGGCTCATGGATTTGGTGACAGGAAAACCAGAGCTCCCAGCGGCATCTTCTGTTTTCTCTGTCGTGGATCAGGCCACGTGGGGGTGGCGGAGGAAGGCACAGAGGTCAGGGGAGAGGGGGGACGGTCGGAAATAGTCGCTGCAGGGAAGCGGGAGGAGTTTCGTGAGGAAGCAGTGAGACCGCGAGCCCAGGCGAGGCTGGTCGTCGTGCCGGACAGGGGCCCCGAGTGCCCTGCCACGTGCATTTCTACAGAAATAGCCTCTCGTCCCCCAGGCGGGGTTGCTGCAGCCGGGGCTGATGAGCGGGGTTCTCCAGAAGGGGCTGAGCTCCAGATGCCTCAGGCGTGCAAGTGGGCGGCACCACCCGGAGGGCGGGCACTGGAGGTGGGCGTGCAGGTGGGCGGGCACCACCCGGAGGGCGGGTACTGGAGGTGGGCATGCAGGTGGGCGGGCACCACCCGGAGGGCGGGTACTGGAGGCGGGCATGCAGGCGGGCGGGCACCACCCGGAGGGTGGGTACTGGAGGTGGGCATGCAGGCGGGCGGGCACCACCCGGAGGGTGGGTACTGGAGGTGGGCGTGCAGGTGGGCGGGCACCACCCGGAGGGCGGGTACTGGAGGTGGGCGTGCAGGTGGGCGGGCACCACCCGGAGGGCGGGTACTGGAGGCGGGCATGCAGGCGGGCACCACCCAGAGGGTGGGTACTGGAGGTGGGCGTGCAGGCGGGCGGGCACCACCCGGAGGGCGGGTACTGGAGGTGGGCATGCAGGTGGGCGGGCACCACCCGGAGGGCGGGTACTGGAGGTGGGCATGCAGGTGGGCGGGCACCACCCGGAGGGTGGGTACTGGAGGTGGGCATGCAGGCGGGCGGGCACCACCTGGAGGGCGCGGGCACTGGAGAACCAAGAAGGCTGAAAGGTGCAGCTGGAGGGACAGGGCTGCCCACAGGTCGAGGGGACAGGGCAGGTGGTCCTGTGATTGTTGGGACGTCAAGGAGGACTGGCAGCGGTGGCAAATTTGTCACAGGCAGCAGGGCCCACACTCCAGAGTTAGGACCAAGAAGCGGGTGCAGCCGTCATGGATGGGGTGGAGGAACGGAACCTCGGGGCCAGTTCCGGAGGGACGCAGTCCTGGGGAAGAACTGGGGCCCCGGGGGGAACCAGAAGCATGGCCACCCGGCTTAGAGCAGGACATGACCAGAAGGGATGTCCGGGCTGCAAGGTGCCCCACGGGCTCTCCTGAGAAGCATGGAGGACATGGTTCAATGACGGACTCCCTGAGCGCCCCAGAGAGCTACTGAATCAGGGGGCCCGAGGAACAGCCTGCACCTCTAACCGAGAGTCTAGATAGCTGTCTTGCCTGCAGCCATCGGAGAACCGGCTCAGTGTGTTCTGTTGCCTGGTCTTGACATTTCGGACCAGGACCCTTTAAATTCCACGGGCACACGTGGGCATGAGTTCTAGAATAGGTGTGTTGGGCTCAGAGAGGAAGTCTAGCTAGCTGGCTGATGAGAAATCCTAAGTCCTGAACTAACGTTGGGAGTTCTAGGCACCTTGTTAAAGACTAGAATGAAATCTGGGTGGCAGAGGGTCGGATGGTCTAGACTAGACTTGGCGGGTGAGGGACAGTGGAAAATACTGGAACGTGTCATACGCAGTAAGCAGTAATTTGTAGAATTTCGTCTTCACTCACACGCCCATCCCAGGGCCCGGGAAGCTTCCGGAATTCAGTGGAGCGGGTCTTCCTTCTGGGGGGGCGGGGGGAGCTGCTGAACAGCATACAAGCCCCTATCTCCAGCTAGGGTTCCCTATTGCCCCCATTCGGCTTGGAGAAATCACATAAAAGGGCGATCTGGAGGGTTGGAAAGGGAAAAGGGCAGAAGACGGAGGCCACCCCACCACAGTAGTGTTGTGACCGCGATGGCAGCCCGAAACGGCCGTGACCTATGTAGTGGTCTCCGCCCTAGAACGCCCCCGTCTGGGGTGAAGGGCGGCATCCGGAGACCCCGCTCTGAGTAGGGGGAGCTCGAGGCTCCCTGCAGGTCATGGGGTGTTGCTTCGAATACACGGTGGGGCTCCGCTCTAACATGTGCTGTCCAAAGCAGCTGAGCCCTCTGGCGTGCCCCCTCCCCCGCTCTTGCCCTCGCCCTCAGAAGAAGAGCAGTCGCAGTTGTGTGCTAGACCTTCATGACCAGGCTGTGATCCAGACCCACCTTTCCCGGAATTCCAGGGCTTTCCTGGGGGAGTTGGCGCCTCCTGCCCATTGGCCAGTCCAAACCCCCAAACCGGAAACAGTGCAAGGGTCCCAGCACAGGATCAAATTGGAGCCCCATTCCACCTGCAGTCTCCATGTCTACACATCAGCACGGGCTGGGCTTCCGGAGAGAACGTTCCAGAAAGCAGTGTCCTGGTGCATGGCAAAGGGCATGCAGATAGCTCTGCCTCTACAAGACTGGCGTTCTGGTGCCTGTGTCAGCGCCTGTGTCTCACTCAAGAAGGTGGCACAGGAATCTGTCGGTGCAGGGCCCGCTGGTCTCCCGGGCACCTGCTGACACTCATCCAGCATGGGTTTCTCCTCTCCGCCTTCTGGGCCCTCCTGTGACTTTGGGGGCATCTACATGTCCCCGCAGGTCCCCCTGTTCGAGCATCTGAACCACTGTCCCAAGCAAGTGGTTGTTCTTCAAGAGAGGCCACTCTGAAAACATTTGTTTTCCTTAGTGTTCGCGCTGAAGGTCAACTTGATACAAGGAAGTCAGGAAAGTACCACAAAGATGGATCAACCGAAGTTGCTTCAGTTTTACTTCTTCCTGTCTTTTGGAGCTTCCTGTTTTGTAGTGTAATTATTAAAATAATAGGCACAAAACAGAAAGCTGTGTTTGCTCAGATATTAAAAGAATATTTTAATGTGCAGTTTGGGGTGTCGAGATAGATTGTGTAATAAAGTGCTTTGAAAAATAATGGCAGCTTGGAGCTGCTGGTCTTACGAAGGCCCAAATATTTATCTGGGCTCCTTATGTTTAGTCAACAGATGGGAAAATACGCCACCATAGGGTTTGGGGGTGCTGGTATGTGCGTACCATAAACATCCCTTAGGCACACCCCGAAGCCCTCGAAGAGCACTGACAGTGCTAATTAGGGTGCTGCGCTCACCTTTCTGGGGAGAGGCCGCGGCGTTGGGGAGACGCAGTTTGACGTCCGGGCAGACCAATCCGTGCATTAATCGGGCTTCTCCTGGGTTTGGCGCTCCAGCTCCCGCACGGATCCTGACCTTCAGCGGCACGGTGACGACTCCGTGGATGAAAGACATCGCCTTGCCTTGTAAGGCTGTTGGGGACCCCTCTCCGGCAGTCAAATGGATGAAGGACAGGTAACCAGTAACCCAATGTACGCCTTTACTGAAACCCCGAGACTGCGGCGGAGACACTGCGCGGGGCCCCGTGGTCTTTGCGTTCACTTGCTCTGGTGAAAGCTAGGAAACCGGCCGGCTCTTCGGGGACGGGCGGGAGCTCGGCTGCAGCATGAAAGGGTCTGCTCGGCTATGCCAGTGCCCTCCAAATTCATAGGGGGATGCTAGCGCGGAGAAGAGTCTCACCGACCCACTGTCCATTCCCTGTGGGAGTTTTCTGTCGTGTAGATTCTTATGTAAGTGAGATGAAGGGACCCAAGGTGGTGGGAGACGTAGCACCCATCTTTTCTTCCTCCGAGATAATGGACCAAGTAACCCCAATCCAAATGCCCTGGGAAATAACGGTAGGAGTTGGACCACGTCCGGACTCGGCTCATGTCCAGTCTGGTTTTCCGTGCTCAGTAGTGACGACCGAAATGATAGCGGGGGGAGGGAAAGCAGGTGAGGTCTGTTCTGTCCTGGTAACTTTCTAAAGTGCTGCATCTCTACTCAAAGGGAGAAAGTAGGTTATAAATAAAGGGTTGGGACTTCGCTCACGAGACTAGAGGTTTGATGTAAAATGGATCAGAATACTTCCCTTCAAATAAGCATTTCAAAGACGTGAACTATTGAAATACTGATCTTGGTCCAGTGACCACTCACTTTTGTCACCTTTTTAAAAGCCCATTAATCCATAGGAAGTAAGTTCACTTCCAAGGTCAGGTGGCATCCTGCCTCACGTGGGGACGACCTCGGATGACTGAACACCCCCACTGTGGCCGTGGTTATGATCGCGAGGGAATTCTCTTCGTAATAGGGTCAACTCATCACCCCCTTGACGTCTCGCAGTTCTTTTTTATGTCAAAGTCATTAACAACCGTAACTTTAGGTGACTCTACAAGAGATCCCCAGATGTAGTTGTCCCCATATGACGTCGTCAGAGGTGGCACTTCTGCCCACAGAAGGAAGTCCCACGAAAGGGCAGTGTGCGGTCCCCGCCGTGTGAGAGCCCGGCTGCGGCCCCGCACGCAGGCCCCGGCCGAGCCCGCGGTGTCCCGCAGAGCGCAGGACCGGGCTGGCTGTGCCCGCGGCGCGGCCGCAGGTCAGCTTAACGCAGCCTGCCAAGGCGCGGGCTGCTTCCCGGCGCGCCTCCCGGCTCTTCCCCAGCCTCAGCCAACCGGGATTGTAATTTCTTTAATCTGTGCCTTCTTCTTCCTGTGAGGCAGTAACGGGACCCCCAGCCTGGTGACGATAGACGGGCGGAGGAGCGTCCTCAGCAATGGCAGCTTCGTCATCCGCACGGTGAAGGCGGAAGATTCCGGCTACTACAGCTGCGTCGCCCACAACAACTGGGGGTCCGACGAGATCATCTTAAACTTGCAAGTGCAAGGTGCGAGGCCGCGGGCCCTCCTGAGTGGGGTCGGTGTGTGTGCATGCCTACAGGCCAAGGGCAAAGTGGAGCCAATTTAAAACTCCTCCTTTACTAAGAGCTAATTGCTGTCTTCATGATACAAACGAAATGCATGTTCATTTTGGAAAGTAGAATTAAGGGAATCAAAGAAAACAAAAGGCGTTCATCGTCCCAGAGACCACACTGGCTGCATTTGTTGCAAAGAGAAAGCTTAGCCTCATTTTTCTTTATGGGTGCGTTGCTGAAAAAGTCCTTTTTAGTTAAGTTCCACTAATTGCATTTACTCTGTGTGTGTGTAAGCGTAACCCAGAAAACACCAACAAAAACTGAGTCTGAGTTGAGTTTTTTAATGTCTGCCGATTAACTAAATTGTTATATGCAGTATGTAAAAAGGACACTAACTGCAAGTCCACGTTGCTACAACATTTAATTGTGTATTTAATACAGCAACTGGAGTTTTTCTTGATACCATACACAAAACGTACACAACCGATTCAAGGTTATAAATTAAAATCGAGTGTCAAATCCCCAGTAACCACTGACTGCGTTCAGATTTGGCTGCACAGTGCTATTTTATTAGTAGGAATATCAAAATGTAGGCTTCTTTGGATTTGAGGGTTGTCACATATAATAAATCACAGCAAGTAAAAATAAGCTCAGTATTATCCTCAGTGGGAGGAAAGGGGAGGAGGAGAACCATATTTTTAAAAAAACAACCTAGAATTGATCTGGAATTTCACATTGACTGAAGTCAAGATAATTCCGAGTCCTTTTGGAAGATGAACACCCTATTAGGACTCTAAGGGGATGCGTCATGTTTTCATGCCTCTGGAGTCATCTATCAGGATCCTCTCAGAGGAGAAGAGAACCACCCTTTACGGGAAGCTTCCTCCGTACGTTGGGTAGCCTGATTCTGAATTTCTCGGGCGTTTTAGTCCTCAGAGGTCATCCAAAACAACATCGAGGCCCATTGGCTGGAAGCACGTGTTCTGCAAACCTGGTGGGAGCATCGAACTTGCGTGCGGCCGCTCCATGGCGTGCTGAGGCGGAGCACAGGGCGAGGGAGAGACAGACAGACAGACCTGGGGAGTGGGGGCGGGAGCGAGCTCAGGGAGGGCTGAGAGAGACGGAGAGGAAGCGCTCCGCCAGGGGAAAGTTTTGCAGTTCTCTTTCCCACACGTCATCCCCGCTTTGGCATCCCGGAGAGCAGGACCGCTAAGGAGGTGCCATTTGTCTCTCTCACTCGACTCACAGCTGAACCCCAGGAAAAACAGTGATGGAGCCTTCGTAAGTTCAAAGAGGATTCAGTTAGTGATGAACAACTCAGGAATTCAAGGACTCGGTGGGGACATGTGTTAGTTATAAATCCGAGTAGAAATGGGGGTGAATTTTCTTAAATAATAGATTCGCTCTGTTCCGTGTCTTTAGCCCAGGGTGTCAGCTACATAGACGCTTTGACAGCAGCGAATTGCATATTGTGGCACCTTAGACACGTGTTCAATCAGGGCGGTTAGACCCGCGGCGGCAAATGACTGCCGAAGACGACGGGCGACATGAAAAACTGACTGTTTCCTAAACCCTGTCTCCTACGCAGTCCCACCGGACCAGCCCCGGCTCACCGTGTCCAAAACCACGTCCTCCTCCATCACCCTCTCCTGGCTCCCGGGGGACAACGGAGGCAGCTCCATCCGAGGTAAGCCGCACCGGTGTCGGCCGCGGCGGGTGGCCCCGGTCCGCGGGCCGCTGGGGGCCCGGCGTCGTCCGGTGACTTCCCGTGTGTGTCCCTTCCCCCCAAGACGCATCGTTTAATGAATTCTGTCACTACCCACAGGAAAGCACACGTCTGTTTTGGTGGCATTTGTCGAAACTCATCTTTTGTGCAGGGCACCCACATACGGATGGCTATCGTGTGTCCGACCTGGGCGAAGTCTGACCAACTGCCCAGAAAGGCAGAAACAAACTAGCGAACCCCGCGGACGCGCAGGGCGCTGAGGTTCTACGTACTGTCCCTCCCAACTCTGTCGGCACTGTGTCACCCGCTCACTCACGCACCCCACCTCCGCGCAGGCACCGCGGTTACCGCGCCGCCGAAGGGCCGAGAGGCGGAGGCCGTGGAGCCCGGACGCGTGGCCATCCGTCCGCACAAAGCTTTGGCAGCGGGCGTGCAGCAGGGAAGGGCTTTACCCTGAAGGGACGACGCGGCGTGCTCACCGCAGCCTGAGTGGCGCTGGGACAGGTCCTTCTGAGGGAGTCGTGGCCCGAGGGAAGGGGGTCGGCCCAGAGGAAGACACCGCGGAGGCGCCGCGGGGCTGAGTGGCGGAGGGGCCGGCGGGCAAGGCGGGCGGGCTCGGAGCGCTGCAGCAGAGGACACTCTGCCACCCGGGGCAGGGGGAAGCGTAGCGGCCAACGGCAAGGACAGGGGCCTCCGGGGGCGAAGGCAGTGGGAGCCGCTCCTTCCAGCTCGCGACAGCGCGGGGCGTCCGCCTTGGCAGCTTTGCACTCGGGGACACTTGCACATCACAGGCATCACAGCGGCCACGCGCCGGGGCTCTTCGTCGTGTCTCCAAGGGCCAGTTGTTAGACATGTATTAGCACCCCCTGGGCGCAGGGGGGGAGCTCCCCGCTTTCCTTAGAAAGAAAAAGGAGAGCCGTTATTTGGGAATAGTTG
This sequence comes from Lyroderma lyra, assembly GCA_004026885.1. Lineage (NCBI taxonomy): Eukaryota > Metazoa > Chordata > Mammalia > Chiroptera > Megadermatidae > Lyroderma > Lyroderma lyra. The sequence goes on from PVJL010013482.1 coordinate 22,547, forward strand.
GGAGAGCTTAGGGATGAGGAGAGAGGGCCGAGGGAGGGATTGGTGACAGCCGCCGTGCGGAGGCTCATCCACAGACGAGCAGAGTCATGGCCAAGAGCAGGGGAGGTCCCGGCTGCAGGCGGGCAGCACCCCCTGCCATGGTCACAGTTACCACAGGCCAGTGACTTCCTTTCTCAGGCGGTGCCGGACAGCTGGGAAGCAAAGTGCGTCACAGGGGACCGAAGCGGGTGACTGGCCGGTAGGGCAGCAGCGGGTCGGAGGAGTGAGGCCCAGGCTCCTCGCTGACGTGCTCCGCCAGAGCTTCCAGGCCGGTTAGAGAACCTTTTTAGGGGGGGAAAATGGGGCACCGAGAGCTCTGGGCTCTGATGATACGAAGCTGGGGGGAGGGGGGGAGACTAATGCAGAAAGAGTGTCAGAGCGGAGGGTCTCAGACACGAAGCCCGCAGTCATGAAGCGTTTCCAAGGAAAGGTGACCCCGAAACAAAATGGTGGCCAAAGCCATCGGCGTGGGGGTTCCCATCCCCACGGGTCAGGAAAGCTCTCTGGAAGTGGAGGAAACGGGAAGGAAAGCACAATGGCCGTGACGTGCAGGGCACCGAGGAGACGGCGTGGACAGAGCCGGGGTGCAGGTCAGGGTCTGACGGGGCAGCGTGGAGCGCACAGACCCATCGCTCGGCTGCCAGGACTGGAGACGCAGCAAGGCGTGCAGATCAGGGACACAGAAGAGAAAGTAAGGCTCGGGGAGGATCAGGGACCCCAAGGCCACAGAAGTCCCGAGGGAAGGGAAGGAGGAAGGGCTGGAGAAGACTGACCGTGGCCATGGAGGGAGGAATCAGAGGCGGGCGATGTCCGTGTGACAGGGCAGGAGCCTCTGCAGTGCAGACGGAAGCACTTCGCCTGGGTCCGTGGGAAGCATGGAAGATACCAGGCGGGTCGGGTAGGGACACCACGCTCCAGGCGGGCTAGTCCTGGGGGGCCCGGTGTGAACGTTTAGGAGTCAAGGACACAGCTGATAGGCTGTATTTGCCATGTGGTTGGGGTAACAGGGATAAAGGTCATAACGAGGAGGAGTGTCTGAGTGACCACAGGGCGAGGAGTGTGAGCTCCAGGGGGTGTGAATCTTCCTCACAACACCCTAGAATGGTCAGCTCACCTCTCTGGACCTCCACGTGTTCATCTGCACTGCGGAGAACTCAATCCCTAGTTCACAGGGTTCCAGAAGGACAATAATCAGCATGTGATAAGCTCTGATTGTTGCCAGTCGTAGTTGAAGTAGAGGCAAGAGGGGTCATGTGCAGAATGAATTGTTGAGGGGTTTTTCAGACTAAAGAGAAGCCAGATTCCCGTTGGCATGTTGGGAAGCCTACAGGATTTGGGGCCACTGCCCTTCGTGGTTATGAACTGAGCAGGGTGGGATTGAATCGATTCCGACCCCCCATTGACAACACACCCCTCTTCTGGAGCTTGGGTCTCTGAAATAAGGACCTGGGCACCCGTGCCCTGAAGGGCAGACATTTAGAGACTGCGTGTCCATCTCCTGCTGTGCAGTTCGCCTTTTAACCCATCTCCCGTTTAGAAAATTCAAACTGCAGCTCGCCACCACGTTCTTTTAATTTTTACACAAACACGCTCTTTGAGGCTGAAGCAAACCTGACTGGTTTTCAATGTGAAAATGAGCAAATGAAAACTGTTCTTGGATTACTTCTAAACAGAACTTGTCTCTAATCCAAACGTAACAGAAATGTGTACGATGATCAGTATTTAATCACTTTTTCATTCATAGGAATGCTGTATTTGCTAGGATTTCACATTTCCAGCCGTGGAGAATCACCAGGTTTTGGAAATGGACATACCACTACTAACACCAGAATGCTATAAGTGGAACGATGCCATTTGTTTCCAAAGACGGTCGATGTAAGGCTAGAGCAAGGCTAAAATAATAAAAGTGAGATACTTCCCGGCAAACTTTGGGGGTGAGGTTAGGACTGTGATCCGCGAGCTATCTCGGGGTACACGCTGCAGGCGCAAGCGCTGCCTGTGAGTATTTGAGGCCAACAGGCGGTGGGTTAAAAGGGAATGGGCAGAAGATGGTTTTATGTTCACGACACGCCCCAGCCATACCACCACAGTAGTGCCCGGTGCGGCCTAACTACGTCACTCATCAACATGTCACACAGTACTTCCCCCAGCCCCGGTTCAATTTCCCGGAATCGGGACGAGTTCTAACGTTCTCTGCCAAAGACGGGCCACTCGGGGCACTCCCAGCCGGCCTCTGGGGGACGCGAGTAACGCTCTCGCCCATTTCCTGTCCCCTGCAGGCTACATCCTGCAGTACTCGGAGGACAACAGCGAGCAGTGGGGGAGCTTCCCCATCAGCCCCAGCGAGCGCTCCTACCGCCTGGAAAACCTCAAGTGTGGGACGTGGTATAAGTTCACTCTCACGGCGCAGAATGGAGTGGGACCCGGACGCATCAGCGAAATCATAGAAGCCAAAACGTTAGGGAAAGGTATGGGCGCCTCCTTGTTTCTAGACTTCCTGTTTTCCAGAGCGAAGCGGGGACTGGAGTCACGGAGACGCCGCGCCGTGTCTTTGCGTGCTCGTGCGCGTGCTGACACGCTGCCGTTCCCGAAATGGGTTCGTCAGTGTCCGGCATCAGCAGAGAGACGGCGGTTGCTTACAGAGAATTCTCGTTCTTTTTTTTCAGTATTTCATTTGCAGGTAAAGAGTGTCACGGAACGTGAGTGTCACGGAACGTGACATTTGTGATGTCACCACCTTCTAGGGTGACCTTCTCCTCACCCCAGGCCCCCTCGCCCCTCACTTTCACGTTGGCCCATCAGCCCTGCCCTGCAGCCGGGACGTGCCTGGGACAGACCGTTGTCCTTTAATGCGAGCGGGTTTTTCACCTGGAAGGCGGGCCTTGGAGGAGAGGGACCCAGGGAGGTGGCCTTGGGCAGGGAGATCTGCAGCCCGGGAACGCCAGGAAGAGGGGGGCGGGGAGAGGGGCTTTCCAGGTTTCCCTCACTCCTGCATCTTGTCCCATGGGGCGGACTGGCTGGCAGGAAAGAGAGGACTGGGCAGGCCGAGGCGAGGCTGGGACCTGGCGCCTGAGTTTTAGGGGACGTGCGGCCAGCGTTCAGAAGACAAGGGGTTGACTTGTGCAGAAATGAGTCCCTTGGGTCGCTGGGAGCCAGTACACAGCGTCAGGGTCGTGAGGGATGCCACATCCCTGAGTCAGGGATCTCTTCTCCCGAGTGAGGCCCGTTTGCATGGCCATGGAAACAGGTGAGCCCGGCCCAGGGCAGCGGGTCCTTCAGGTCCTATGTAGGACACGCATGCGTGCAGATAGCGTCGTTCTTCCGGAACTCACAGACGCTCCGCCGTCACCTCTGCCCACCCGATTTCCCCCCACACCGAGGCCGTCCCAGCAGGAGACAGCCCAGTGGTCATGCGGTCCCTGGTAACAGTGGACACGTCGCGGGTGGCCTGCGGCCCACCCGGGCACCCAGCGCCCCCTCGTGGGAGAAGCCGCGGGCGGGGCGGGTGTGAGCTGACGCGCATGCGCTCTCCCGCAGAGCCCCAGTTCTCCAAGGAGCAGGAGCTCTTCGCCAGCATCAACACCACGCGCGTGCGGCTGAACCTCATTGGCTGGAACGACGGCGGCTGCCCCATCACCTCCTTCACGCTCGAGTACCGCCCCTTCGGGACCATGGTGTGGACCACGGCGCAGCGGACCTCTCTGTCCAAGTCGTACATTCTGTACGACCTGCAGGAAGCCACGTGGTACGAGCTGCAGATCAGGGTGTGCAACAGCGCCGGCTGCGCGGAGAAGCAGGCCAACTTCGCCACGCTCAACTACGACGGCAGTAAGCTGGCCGCGCCCCGTCTGCGCCCCCGCGCGCCCCCGCCCCTCCCCCACCGCCGGTCGTCCTTGGTGCCCAGTGGCCGCTGCCTGCAGCGTCCGTGAGGCGCTGGGGCCACTCGCTCCAGGGCTGGGATCCAGAGATAAGGGGTGGAGGCCCCAGGGCTGCTCCCTGGGGAGTCTGGGTGCAAGAGGGATTTCTCTTCCCCGTCAAGGGCTGGCTTCCGCCCCTGGTGGGTGCCTGTGACCTAACATCACTTTTTGTTGTCTCCCGTCCCTCCTCCCATCCCAACACATGTAACAACCTTCCGTTCTGCTCTCCTTAGCCCTTAAACTGCACGGGCAAAACCAGTTTTCCGGGTAGAGGAGCTCGTGTCAGCATCTGAGCAGAAATAGAATCGGGTCATAGGATGTTAGTATATGTGTGTGCACGCACACCCCCCCATGAAGTTTGCACAGGCTTTATAAAGCGGGGGGTGGGGGGGCGGGTTCTCGTGACATTTAGGTCACCAAAAACAATTCATCAAGTTGTACCCTTTTTATTCTACAATTAACATTAAGGGCCATTTGTTGATGCCTGAACAACTACTGCCCAGCACAGCAAAGCTGAAAGGCAGTGTGTCACTGGGGGTGGCGTGTCTGGGGGACTTTGGGAAGGCCTAAGCATGTTCCCTGCAGCCTAGCAGTGACTGTCACTCGGGGAGTGGGAGGGACTGAATTAGAGGCTCTGATCACCAGGGAGAACCGGCTCCAGATTTTCCAAGTGTGTGGGGCTCCTGGTTTAGCTCCCCCCAGAGTTTTCTGTCCAGTCCCCGCTGATGAGACCAGACCACAATGCTGGGTGACTTAGCCTGGAGAGGCTGTACCCGAGCAAACCCCGCTTTGTTCGCCACCAGGCCAGCAAAGGGGTGTTCGCCCCTCTGTGTATGTGCATTTGGAACCTTGTTTCCTTAAAGCTCCGGCAGGAACTTCCTTGGAGTGGAGCTTAGCTTCCTCTTCTCCTGGATGAGGGCCCGGGAGCTGTTGCTTCCTGCCCTGGCCCACTGTGGGAAGCCACCTGAGTCCCCTGTCCCAGGCCGTTCCTTACAAAGCCCGCCTCAGCCTGAGCCCAGGCTCATCTTTGTCCCTCAGGCCGGGCCATGCACTAGGAAGGTCCTTTGGGGGAAGCTCCCGGCGGTCACAGCAGCCCGGGGTCCCGCCTCCACGGTGCGCGCCGTGTGGGGCCCCTGCACGGTCACCTGCTTTCCTCCTGGGCTGGTGCTGTCCTGACGTCCCCGCCCTCAGTTACCAGTGATGTCATTCAAAGACGTCCCCATCGCCAGGTGTCACACAGTCAGAGCCGCTCTTCCAACTGCCTTTCGCCCCAGCGTGGTTTCATTCTTTGGTCCTTACAAAATGAAGGACTTGGACACTATGAAGCACTTCACTTCGTGTTTACGAGTCCCCGAAGTCCTTTCCTGTCAGGCACCCGTTCGGGTAGTGAGTGAACTTCTTACTTCAGGTTATTGATTTGCACTGATGGACTTGGGTAAGCGCACTCGGGCATGCTGCTTCTCTGTCATCTGCAGGTGCCACGCACTCCGTGTGCGCACGGTGGTGACATGCTCGCAGCTAATCCTTTAATTAGAAACCGCTCACGTGCAGGATTTGAAACTCTGGTTCTAAGTCACAAAGTGCTCTGCAGATTTCAAGTGTTCGTCTTCTAAAAATAAAAACCTTAATGCTGGCACTTTATCTCGGAGCTGAGATTATAATCATGAACAAGTCTGGTGAGCTACATTTAATTTTCTGAAATCTGAAATCATTTTATCACACTAAGAAATCAGGATACATATTTACATTTTCCCTGTGAAAGATTACGGGTTTCTTTGGGCCGATTTCATATACATGGAGAGAGAGGGGGCGTTTATTACCTCTGTTGTCACTGCCTGAAGAACTTCCTTCGTTTTGGGAAAAGCACATGTTGACAAGTAGCCTCACATCTGTACCAGTCAGACTTCAGATTCTCCCATTTCTTTAGTTGACTTTTCCTCTGCCATCGCCTTAGCCACGTTTCTGCGCGGCCCTGTGGTGTCTGGGTTCTGCAGGCCCCTCCTCACCTGATCCCTTAGGTGCCTCTTACCTGGGCTTTGAGCGTTTGCGGATTTGCGTTGCCAGACAAAAATACTATCACGTCGGAAGAGCCCCCCTCTGACCTTACCAAGGGGGGTTCTGTTGTCCCTGCTGAACTTACTAAATGGAGGAGAAGGAATGTTTTTGCTCAGGGCAAAATTACAATATTTTTGCATTACTTTTCCCAAATCCCTGGCTTCCTGGCCCGTTTTACGTGGAAAATACGGTGGAGCACAGCATCTTCTGTAATGGGGGTGCCAAGTGCACGCCCCAGGGAAAGCGATGTCTGTGTGAGTCCCTGCCCCGCAGTGGTCAGCCTCTGCGTACGGAGCAGCCTTAACAGCTCGGAGTTCAGGCTCCGAGGCGCTCCTCGCAAGTCTCGGCCATCCGCGTTGGCGAGCCCTGTGCGCCAACGTCTGGCCATCCGCGTTGGCGAGCCCTATGCGCCAGCGTCTGGCCATCTGCGTTGGCGAGCCCTGTGCGCCAGCGTCTGGCCACCCGCGTGGGCAAGCCCTGTGCGCCAGCGTCTGGCCACCTGCGTTGGCGAGCCCTGTGCGCCAGCGTCTGGCCACGCGCTTTGGCGAGCCCTGTGCACCAGCGTCTGGCCACCGCATTGGCGAGCCCTGTGCGCCAGGGTCTGGCCACCCGCGTGGGCGAGCCCTGTGCGCCAGCGTCTGGCCACCCGCGTGGGCGAGCCCTGTGCGCCAGCGTCTGGCCACCCGCGTGGGCGAGCCCTGTGCGCCAGCGTCTGGCCACCACGTTGGCGAGCCCTGTGCACCAGCATCTGTCCAGTAAGTGGCTTGCTTTTCCCTGGGTGCCTCCCCTTGGAAAGTTGTCTGTGGCTCTTATAACCTAAAAGGACAGCTGCTAAAGGACATTGGCTCTGAGTCCTGTGATAAAAAGCACGCGAACCACCAAACAAAAGAGGACGTTCAGCTGGAACAGTCTCCCTGCAGACTCGCTTCCGTTTCTTTGCCAAACCTATTGTTTATTCTTTGATGTGCAATTTTTCAAACAGCCTCTATCAGTGCACAATGGGTGACACTGTCGTGCCAAATAAATGCACATGGCTTTTTTAAGCACCTTGCCTGGTCATCATGCTCCCAAGTGCCCATGCCCAGCAGCCCTTGGCAAGATGAAGTCTCTTTCAAAGATACACGCTTCACCCTCGGTGCCCGTCCTGGCCCGACGTGCCGCAGAGTGAGTCTGACCTTGGGCAGGAGCAGGAGGGAAGTGAGCAAGTGGGTCAGTCAGCCAGGACCTGGAGAAGGCGTGCCCCTCGTTCCCCATCGTCTGGGACACCCCTGGATCACACAGCATGATTGTCGTAACCCACCACCCCCTGCGCTCCGCCCTGCTGCCTTCACTGACAGCCATCTAACATCATGGCCCTGTTTTCAGGTACGATTCCGCCCCTCATTAAGTCCGTCGTCCAGAGCGAAGAAGGGCTGACCACCAACGAGGGGCTCAAGATGCTGGTGACCATCTCCTGTATCTTGGTGGGCGTCCTGCTGCTGTTCGTGCTCCTGCTCGTGGTCCGGAGGAGGCGGCGGGAGCAGCGGCTGAAGAGGCTGAGAGGTGAGTCGCGGCCCTGCTGGCCGCCGCGGGTGCCCACTGTCCCTGGACTGGCGAGGCCGGAGGGACTCACGCCCCCAGCCAGGACCCCCAACTCCCTGATGCTGAGATGTGCCTGCAGCAGGACGCAGGGCGTTCAGGGAGAAGCCAGACAGAGGTCTCTGTGCGGTGGGTCACAGGTCGAGTGAAAGCCTCTCACCGCGTCCTAAATCCTGGACCTCAGCGGGCGAGGGAAGTTCCTTTCTCCTGGCGTCGGTCACCCGGCTTCTTTCACGTTCAGCCATTCTAGTCGTGCCACCAGGGACACTTGGTTTGAAAAGACCTGTCAGGTGTAAGTGGGAACCGTGTCATTGGCGGGAAGCAGAGGCCGAAGGCTGGCGGTGCCGGTAGCCTCGTGAGGCCGAGAACCTGGGCTTTCCCCGAACCGGACACGTGCGCGAAGCCCAGTGTAAGAAAGAAGTGACGGAAAACGGCACCGCGGCCGGGATGCCGGGCTCTGAGCTGTGACGAGGCCGTGTCGGCTCCGGGCCGGCAGCCCCCCACTTGCCCTTCCTGGCTCGGGGGTGTGGGGACCACGAGTCCTTTCATACACGAGACCCGGCGCAGGACGGGTATGTCCGCGTCCTCTGCCTCTTTCTGTCAGGGTGGCTGACCGAGCCGCCCTTGGGCCAGGCGCGGGCACGGAGTGTCCGCATTCTGCTGGCAGTGCGGTGTGGAGTGACGTCACAGCGTCCCGGGGGTCTTCTCGGGGATATCTGAGGGCGAATCTGGAAGCGACGCCGCTCGCCTGACCAGATACAGTGGCTCAGAGACGCCCCAGGCCCCTTCCCGGTGGGTTGCTCTCTTGCTTCTTACCACGGTGATGCCCCCAGAGCTCGCGGCCGAATGAGGGAAACGGCTGTCCTGGAAAAGGCTCTGACCGTGACCCCGTTAGAGCCGAAGCAGGGCGGCACTTGGGCCGGTGTCCCCACCCACAGCACCGCTCCTCACGTGGCTCCGGCGCGTCGGCTAGCGATCCGCCGCCAGCACTTTGAAGCATTCGCGTGCACCGCGCTCCGCCGGCGTCACGTCCGTCCGCTTCGCCGTCTGCAGCCCGGGGACTCCGCGGCGTCCTCGGGCCCAGTGACAGGCCCGTCCTCGCGCGTGCACCACTTGCCTTTTAACTTTACAGGCCCTGCTTGAGGGAATCCAGGGACCTGACCCCGTGCTAGGCGCTCGCTGCCCAAAGCTGGAAAGGAAGAGCCTCGGAGCTTAGATTTAGCGTAGATGGGAGACCCGCGTCTGCCAGGAGAAGAACCGGAAAGGCCCCGCGTGCCGAAACGGGGCTTCCGGCAAATTCTGTGCAAGCCCCACAGCGGGAGGCGTGGCCCCAGCCGGGGAGGGAGGGGCAGGTCACCTGAGAGCTGCGGGAGCGCAGGGCAGGGGGACAGCATCGCCTCGGGTGGTGGGAAGCGCAGTGCCAGGCGCGCCGTGGCGGAGGTCATTGCGCTGCTCGTCCCCGCACTACCCGAGGGGCCTGCTGCCAAGGCTTTCACAGGAAACAGCCCACAGACTGCACACCGGGGGCCTGGCTATCGGGTCCCCCTCACAGATGGACCGCAGGGTCCGGCTTTCCCTGCGGCGCGGACACAGCCCGGTGCGTGGAGTGTTTGCTGCGCCAACGGGAACACCTTAGCGATCGTTTCTGGTGGTCACATGGCAGCAGGCGGTTACATGGCGGGCGTCCCCCCCCAATTCCTCTCTCCCCGCCCCTGTCGCGTGCGCCCCGCTTCCCAGCTGCCGCTCTGTGGCCGCCCTACTTAGCACGGAGGCACCCCGCCCTCGCGCTTCCTGGCCAAGAGGCAGGAAAGGGAGCCGAAGAGGGTGCTGGCCCCCGCTGGGCCCCTTCCCGCTGCCCTGAGGGCTGCGCTTCCTGTAACTCACTCACGCTGTCCAGGGCCCTGGCTCGGCCCCTCCTCCTGGACACCCGCGCGCTGCTCGGGGAGACCGTGCCTCAGTGTCACAGAGCGTGTCTCTCGGTCCCCGGAAGTGCTTTCGTTCTCAGAGCTGGGAACAAAGGTAGAGCCGACGCCAAGGCGTCAGAGGGAAGAGAGGGGCTGTGGTGGCAACGACAGGGTACTGCTGAGGG
>PVJL010013483.1:0-32130 GCA_004026885.1 Lyroderma lyra
GGATGGACCTGGAGATCATCATGCTAAGTGAAATAAGCCAGACAGAAAAAACAAAGAACTGCATGATTTCACTCATATGCGGAATATAAAACTGAAAGCAAAGAAAAAAAGAAATGAACAAACAAATAACCCATGGACACAATCAATAGTTTAATGTTTATTTGGGAACGAGTGGGTTAGGGAGGGGAGAAAGGGGAGGAGGTGGGAGAGGAGGGGGGAAGCTAAATATATGGTGATGGAAAGAGAAGTCACATTAGGTGGTGAACTTATTATACAACAAGTTGACAATGCACTGTAGAATTGTATGCCTGAGGCCTATGTAATCCTTGCTAACAGATGTCACCCCAATAAGTCTAACAATAAAAATGAATTTAAAAAAAAAAAAAGAAATTTTTGTGACTCTTAACTTAATGATCCATTTGGAATTAAGACTCAAGATCAACTCAATTGGTTTTGTAGGACCCAGGTGGATAATCATATGGGCTGAGGGACCAGATTTTTTTTTTTTTTTTTTTTTGGTGGAGGTGCGCAAAATGGATTATTAACTTTAGAAGCCAGTCTGCAGTCAGAGAAAATCAAAACATACATTATCCAGAGAAAAACAGAGATCTAAATCCTTGCAAGAAAAAGAAATAGGAAAAGACTACCTGCCTAAAGATTAACTTTTCAGTTAATCTTTTTAATGATTTTTTTTTCTATTTCTGAGTCCTTAAATGTTTATGTTGCAGGGCCTGAGAGGCCAACCACACTCCTTATAATTGAGTTCCAAAAGATTCTCATCACCTTACGATCCTTGTACCTTAAAATAATTCTCAATAACCTTAGAATAATTCTATGACCAGCCTCTTTACATTTCAGCCTAATATCTCTGACCAGTCCTAAGAAAGCTTCTTTCTTCTGGGAGGTAAAGCTGGCCTGTCATTCCCCTCCTTCATGCTGAAAGGAAAGGGAGTGGCAGAAAACTAGTGGGCCCTTCTGGAATTCTTCAACTTGTGGGTTGAGGCCATCCAGAAATGAAGTGATAAAGGAGTAGACATCAAGGGACACCCTCTCTGACCACTCCTTCTGCTTTCCATACCACCTCCACCCCCTCAGTTGCCTCAACAAATCTGTCTCTACCAGCAAGGCTGAAGGCTGTTAATTCACTTTTAAAAAACAAGAATCTTTGGAAGTAAACAAAGCCAATACATAAATTGTTGCTGGTTCCTAAATCAGCAGGTACTAAATACTGCACTGGCTCCTCAAAGTATAAATAGTTATATTCTTTAAATATACAAAAATCTATATATCCTTTACAGGGTCTAACAGCATCTTTACAAATATGGGCTAGCAACCAAAGCCTCAGATTTCAGTTACTTTTAGGTTAATCTTTTTAATGATTGTTTCTATTTCTGAGTCCCCAAATGTTCATTATCTTCTGTGTGTGAGGAACAGGTCTCTGCTAGGGGAATTCAAAAACTGTAGACATCTGAGACAATTCAGTGGAAAAAGAATAGTCTTTTATACAAATGATGTTGGAATAACTGGATATCCACATGGAAAAGAATGAAGCTAGACCCCCCTACCTCACACCATATATAACAATGAACTCAAAATGGATCATCTGCCTAAATGTCAGAGCTAAGACTATAAAACTCTTAGAAGAAAACATAGGAATAAATCTCCATGACCTTGGATTAGGCTATGGTCTCTTAGATATAACACCAAAAGGATAAACAACAAAAGAAAAAAATTGAGTATCATCAAAATTTAAAATTTTTGTGCTTCAAAGGACACCAACAAGAAAGTGAAAAGGCAACTTATTGAATAGAAGAAAATATTTGCAAATAATATATCAGATACAGTACTTACATTCACAATATATAAAGAACTCTTACAATGCAAGAATAAAAACACAAATAAACCAATGAAAAATGGGCAAAGGATTTGAGTGGACATTTTCTCCAAAGAAGACATACAAATGACCAATAAATTTATGAAAAGTGATCAATATTATTAGTTGTGAGGGAAATGCAAATAAAAATCATAATGAAATACACTTCTCAACCAGTAGGATGGCTATAATCAAAGAGACAAACAATAACAAGTGTTGGTAAGGATGTAGAGGAATTGAAACTCATACAATGCTGATGGTATTATAAAATGGTGTGGCTGCCTTGCAAAACAATTTGGCTTTACAGTTACCATATGATTCAGCAACCCCACTCAAGAGACTATGTCTACACAAAGTCTGTAGACATACTTTTCCACAGACCACACGGACAGACTCACCATCTCCTTAACTTGTTCCAACCAGTGCCTGTGTGGCTCTTTCTGAAGAAGAAAAAACACTGGGCTAGGTGCCAACTTAACAACAAAAATTAGTTCTGTTAAGAATTTAATAAAAATATAGATCATATACTAGTATACATACTTGAATATATTGTGAAAAGTCTCTCTCACTAGCTGGCAATATCTTTTGGGTTGAAAAAAAAAACCAACACTGGCCTATTGAGCCCTAAAACATACCAATGAGGTCCCTAACTGTTGCTGTGTAGGGTGACCTGTGGACTAGCAGCATCAGCACCCTGTGGGAACTGGTTAGAAATACAGCATGTCAGGCCTTACACCTGACTTACTGACTCAGCGCTCATGTGACTCCTATACACAATGAAATCTTGAGATGAATTGTTTGTTCTTAAACATTTTAATTACATCTAAAACCAATCCACATATGACAAACTCTGGTTAAACCTACAAGAGGAGCCTGACTTCTGAAGATGTGTAGTGCACTAGCTAGAGGATGGCTTTCTGTGTGACTTCAGTCTATCAGAGGAAGAGTCAGTGCCTGAAGCAGATCCAGCATCTCAGCCTTCCCAGTTGCTTCCTTTTCTGCTTCCTCCCCTCCTTCAGGCCTCAGCCAGCTTCCTAGAGAGGTGCTCTGGAAACCGTACCTAAGGTAGCCCCCACACCCCCACCTAATCAATCCAGTTGCTCTTTATGATCACACCCTTCTTAGTATTTATTATGATCTGTACTCACCTTTTTTTCTTGTTCATTCATTGTTGGCCTCCCCCACCAGAATGGGGGCAAGAACTTGATCATGTTCACTGATGTACCCCCGTATCGAGAACATTCTAGATGTGAAATGAGTTTTTGATGAATAAGCAAATGAAAAATATATACAAAATGTCTGATACAGAGCAGGCACTCAACTCAATATGGGTTTGATTCCCTATAGTTACCCTCATGTTTCCCAATTTCAAACTCATCAAAGGACTAAAGAATATGAAATCACATTTCCAAGCATTCATGTAAACCTGTTTGCCCAATACCCTTGGCCTAACCATAGCTGTTAGACCCCTCTTCTTAAATTCAGCAAATTCAATTTTATTTGTAGTACCAGATTATTTTAGCCATATCACAATTGAGACAAAATTTTTAACTATCTCTAGTACATCATTGTTTCAGATCATTGTTTCAAAGCCAATGACGATCCTAAAGTGAACTTGAATATGGTTCCGTGTCTAGACTGAGTTCTAGCAATCTGCTTCAAATACCTTTGATTAAAGCATGGGATTGATAAACTGAGTTACAAGGAGCAACCAGCTCACTAAGTTCTAATAAAAAACAAGGCACAGTGGTAGGGACCACAGGGATCAAGAAAAATAAGAGAGTCTGTAAAACAGTGAAGCAATGACTTTGGAACCAGACCAACTTGGGTTCCAGTTCCCATTCTACCATTTGCTAAATGGTGACAATGGGCAAGATCCTTAACTTCTCTGTGCACTGGTTTCCTCACCAGTAAACTGGGCTAACAACAGTATCATGTCATGGGGTTGTTGAGAGGATGGGTAAGATAAATTTGTAGACATTTAGCATTGAGTCTACACTCAGCAAATGTTGGATCTGCTTATGAAATTCAATCTTAGCCTCACAGATTTTATATACATTTACAAATGAAAATATTCAGAATGAAAGAATCATACCAACTGATCCATATTAAGTAAACAGCACTGGTCATGAAAGATGCAAAACTTTAGGAGCACAGGCACCCCTTCATCTAAGTATGGTGAAAGGTCTCATTGGAGAGGTGAGACTGAAGCAGATAGGGCCATGAAGGTCATGGATACAAATGGGCCCCCTGTGGTGGGGCACTTATTTGCCAAACATTGTGGGGCATCCTGAATGTAGTCTCCACAAGCTAAAGACAGATACCTTTAAGACCCCCATTTTATAGATGAGAAGCTGTTTCACTGAGAATAGCTGAGACTCACAAAGGTTTAGTAATTTTTCTTAATCACCCAACTGGAGGCAGACCTAGGTTCAAAATCAGTCTCTCTGACATCAAAATCCATGCTCCTACCACTATGCCATTGGGGAGGAGCAGATGCAGAGGGAAACAAATCATTCCAGTATGAGGTAGGAAAGAACAGAGTAATCTTATTATATGGAAAGTGGGAAGCTAACAATTTATGATTTAAAAAAGTAATAATAATAAGGGCAGAAGTGTGAATAGGGCTAGAAAGAATGGAAAACTTATGTGTTTGAACTTCAGCCTCTGGGCAATAAGGAATCATTATTAATTTGTTTGTTTGTTTTTTCTTTTTTGATACATGTGTGTTTTTTAAATTAAATTCTACTACAACCATGACTAAGAACATTCATTGAGCATCAGCTGAGGGCCAGACTCCATGCTAAAGCATTTGCATACATTATCTCTAAATGTTACACTTCTGCAATTTAGGTATTGATACCCCCATTTCAAAAATATACAAGGCCCTGAGAGGTCAAGCCACTCCCTCAAGATGCCTTCAGTAAATGGCAGAGTGAGATTCATTCTGAGTTGTGTGTGAGATCAAAGTCAATGAGTGCCCTTTCCCCCGAAACAGTCCTGCAGAAAAACTGTCCTTGTAACAGAGAGCTGAAAAATAAGAAAAAAGAAAATGGAACCAGGGAACTAGTCAGAAGCAATATAGGGATCTGGAGTAAGGAGATGAAAGCCTCAACTGAGTCACTGTGAAAATGGAAGGGAGGTGACATAGAGCAAATCTGTCCATGACCTTTTCTTCTATTTACTCAATTTCCCTGTCATGATCTGCTACCTGAAGCAGAAACCAAGTTAGCGATTATTCCAGTCTCTATGACTGTCCTTGCCTTCAAGCCCTGATTTGAGTCTTGTTCACCCAGTAGCAAACATTGCTTTAGGTATTTACTTGTCCTGTCTCAATGTTATCAGGCCTAAAATATGGGATCATCCTAGAATCTGTTATCCGTGTTGAAGGGTAATCGTTCAAGAAAATAAAATTAAGCCTCAACATCCAATAAATCACATTATGCTTCACATCACAACATTTTTTAAAAATCTGACTTAAACACATAGTCTGTCAAATCAGGAGGACACATATGCTGGGCTCTAATGAGCTCTGCCTAATCTTGCATTATTATTAAGGTTTATCCTGATCTCAGAGACGAGGTTTTATAAAATGGAGTGTGGTATAAATATGCGTTGGGCTGCTTTCTAGTTAATATCCTAGGGAAAATAGCACAATAAATAAAGCAGTAGGATATGTATGCATCATGAATATATCTTTGAAACTAACACAAAAGCTAAGTGCACAATTACTTACATTATCTCACTTAATAGAATCAAGAGTTAGAAGTTTAAATATTCATTAGTGATTCCCCAAAAAACAAAACACTTTTGCACTAAAACTAGCTAAAGTCTTTCTCTTTTAATGACCAACTTCAATATTTTACGTGAAAAATCAGCAGTCTAACTGTGATATGCAGAAATGACTTGAAATTCATAAAGATAAAAGAGTACAATTTTCCTATTCATACACATATACACAGTTAATACATAAGTATTCCCAACATTTTACAATGTTAATTTCAAACATTTATGTTTTGGGGGATTAAAATTATGAAAAAATGGCACTTAAGAGTCCCACATACTAAGGATAACAACAAATATAGTTTGTGCACTGACTTCACCAGGAAAAAATATTTACAAAATAAGATAAAGCAAAATAACAGTATAAACATTTTTTACAGCTCTAATTTTACAGCTCTTAATTACATCATAATCTATGGTTTGTGTTTTTTAATCTGTTGGACTTAATTTATTATGTGCAAAGACATACATGGATATTATAATATTAAAAAACTATGCTTACCTATACATACTCTGACCCAACCAAATATGGAAAATTTAGCAATTAAGTCCTTTCTCTGAAGGCTAGCTTCCCACTATGTCACAATTCAGTGTAAATACACAAGTATAATAAATAGACCAGAAACTAAATTGTCTTTTTTTTTCCTTTTCAAGTGAGACACCCTGCAAACCTAGTTATACAAATAACTTCATTCACCTTTTCTTCAAATCTGAGTGTTCCTTAAGCAAGATACCATCACATCCCCACTAGCCCAACTGCCACTCATAACAGCAGTTTACTGCAACTCCACCCTCTTCCTATCTTCAGTTTCATTAAAGCAGTTAATTTTTTTCCTATTAGAGAAAAAAATTAAGATTAGGAGTTCAAATTCTCCAAGTAAGTAAGTGAACTGTCACAGAAATATTACTTAACCCCAGGGAATTTTCTGTTTAATTGTCACTCTCTCCCTTCCTCTAAAGGACTAACTACATCTTATTTTGGTGTAACGGAAAGCACTGCATTAAGAAAGAGCAAACACATAATGGGTTTACATTTTTACACATCTAACCTTTTCACAACTCACTGTTAACTATTTGCATCTGTGACTTTAATACTCAGCCTGGCAATTAGAGAAGCAAAATGTGCAGGACAGAACTAGGTAAGGATGCTCCAATCACAACCATTGCCATATTAGGGAGAGAAGAATAATTTTGTCATACGTGATATGAAGAAAGTTTTACGGGGAGAGGAGAGGGGGAAGCTAAATATAAGGTGATGGAAAGAGAAGTCACACTAGGTGGTGAACTTATTATACATCAAGTTGACAATGCACTGTAGAATTGTATGCCTGAGACCTATGTAATCCTTGCTAACAGATGTCACCCCAATAAGTCTAACAATAAAAATGAATTAAAAAAAAGAAAGTTTTACGCATCAGTTCCACCAAATCTTGAGAACAGTAGAGCTCCTAATACTCATAATCTTCATCTTCTAAAAGTCAAGATTTTTTAAAAACTATATCTCACTGTATCTTCAAATATTAAGTTTTTACTAATTTTTTCAACTTTAGGTCTCAGGAAGAAAAAGGCTCCAGAATAAGCACAATACTTGAAGGTGGGGTGAGGGCTAGTCTTTTAAACCATTGTCCCTAGGGAAAAATTAAGACCATCAACATTACACCACTTAACCATTTATTTCATTATGAAAGGCAAACTTAGAGCACAAGTGGCAATATTCTGAAAATGTGATGGAAGCTGTCCTACATCAATGAATACACAAGCTTGGAAGGTACAAATGTGGTCTCTGTCAGTTGTAGTCCATCCTCAGCAAATTATTTTCCAAGGGCTGAGGCTCCCACATCATGGAAATCTTCCTTAACTGCAGAAAGCTCAAAGGAATTCCCTGTGAACAGGACCTGGACCACACCTTGTTTGATCACACAACCTGACAAGGGCTGGAGGAAAATACGTCTGGCCCAAAGATGAGAGGACAAGACTAAGGATCAAAATATCCCCCTTTACAATTTAATAGGGAGGACCCCTGAAATGGCTATTCACCAATCACGTTCTAGTCAGTCCTGGCCATCCGCTACCAGATGTTGCTCCTTCCGTGGGAATGGCTGGTAGGATTTTGTGGTCCAGCAGCTGCCAGCCTTTTCATAACCTCAGTGAGGTTGTGAACGCATCCATTTAGTGTACAAATAAGCTTTGGGGCATTAAAACGCTGTCAGGTGAAATATTAGAGAACAAACTCCCCACCCACTGCAGAAGAAATTTCCCAGTTTCAAAGTAACTGGGATGAAGATTCCCAATTACCTGTAGCAAAATTTTATTTTAATTTTTTTCTTTTAATCCTCTTGCTTACTGAGGAACCTATTGTGAAGCCTCCCAACGATGACACCCACAGTTAAGGTTATTGATCCTACATTTACCTAGTTAGGGAAGGAAGGAAGAAGTGTTTGATAGTTGCCTAAGATCCTTCCACTTGTAGCAGGAACGAACATCAAAAACGCATCAGGACGCTCAACTCCTTAGAGACTGAAACGCCTTTGCGAGGATACAGAGAAAAGACCTCTCTCCCTCCCCACCTGCACCCCCAGCCCTGTTTCTGCCCTAGCGTTAGAATCTGCAACCCTTCTATATTCCACGCGGTTGCAGAGAGAATCCTCGGTTCTGTGGGGCTCCCAGATGTGACCCCAGGATAGCCTGGTTGGTCACCCTTCTTCCCACCCTCCAACCTCTCCCCACCGCCCCAGGCCACTTCCTTACCTGATAATGTCGTCATTATGTCCCAAGAAGAATTTTTGGCTGTGCTCGCGGGTGTTGTAAACCACCCCGACCCCAGCCACAAAGTAGACCACCTCCTTGCCGGCGGTGTAGTACAGGTTGTTGCGGCACTGGTGACCCCGGTACCCATACACCCACTCCAGCCGGAGCTGGCCGCTGGGAGCTGTCCGATCCGCCATGATACGCCGACCCCCCTTGCCCCCCGGGCCCCCGCGCGCTGGTACGCGGCCCCTGGGCGCGGGTCTGTCCTCGCCGAGGCTCGGGCTGCGGAGGACCTGCAAGGGCTTAGGGTGCAGCACCAGGCGCTGATTTCCGCGGCGACGCACAGACACAGCACTGGGCGCCGGCCGCCACCATCATCCGCCGCCGCCGCCGGAGCTGAGCCGCTGGTGCGCGGCCGCCAGACCCTGCCGGGTGCCCCGGCTCCCTCTCCCCGCGAGGCTTCTTCGGGGGCGCCAGCACCCGCACGCGCACGCCTCACTGCACCTGCGGGCTTCGGCCCCCGTGAGAGGTTCTTGTGGGGGTCACCCCGCCTTTTAAATCAGGGATTTGCATATCCGAACACGGATTACCCAGTTGACTCCCTGAAGTTTGCAGTGCGCGGGGGCTTCGCAGCAGGCAGCGGGATTTATTCTGTGACAGCTTTGATCTGACAGAGAGCTCGGCACCATCCTTGGATCCGAAACGGACAGTCTGCATCCAGGAGGCAAGAGCAAGGAAGAAAGGAACAGATTTTTTTGCATAAGTCACCCAGTCCAAGAAAATGATCCCCAAACTAAACCAAGTTTGGTTTTTGTTTTTGTTTTTTAATTGTCAACGACTTCCCTTGTCCCCCTCCAGGCCCACTTGCTTAAGGACATGAAATATGCCCTAAATGGTGCTGGCTGCTGCTTGCTGATAGGACCGGAAAAAACATTTGCTGTTTCCCCATTAAGCCAGGGTGAATGCGCAATGGGAATTTTTTAGATGCTCCCACTAGTTGTCATGTATGTGTTTAAAACTCATACCCTCCGTGAACCCGATCTTGGTGTGGACAATCATAAAGAACTTAGCAGTTCTCACTAATCACCAACTCCACTTGCTAACGTCATGAAGGAGTTTTCTGAATCAGAGGAAATAAGACACTGGTGCAGTTGGAGGCAGGAAAGCATTGCCCCCAGGCGCTCCCGGTCCAGAAGAAATTAAATTAACAAGTGGCAAATAGCGTGTACTCTCCCAAGGTCCGCGCTGGCTACTGGGTCCCGCGGGCTCAAGAGTCCCGCCTCTAGACTGGCACGGGGCGGGGACGTCCGCGGAACCACTGGGGACCGCGAACCCCCGCGTGCCCCCCCCATACACGCGCGCGCGCACACACGCACACACGCGCACGCACACGCACACGTATCCCGGCAACGGCCGCCGCAGGTCCGCGGGATGCCGGCCCCCAGGGACACCACGGCCAGCGTGCACTGCCGCCGTGGCGAGGAGCTGGACACCGGATCCAGCCTCGCCCGTGGAGCATCCCTGCTCTCTCCACCTCTAACCTCTGCTTGGAGCGGGCGCCGCCAGCGTGTCCGGAATCTCTCACAGACGAGCCAAATCCTCTGCCTGTCCTCCCCTCCCCGCCTCCCGCACCCGAGCGGGCGACGACAGGTTCTTCCTCCACCGGGGCACAGGGGGCGGGGCCACAACACAGCTTGCGGGGACCGGCCGCCGGTTACTAGGCGAGATCACTGCACTTAGAAACGGCGACGCCCCAGGACTCCGGGGATGTCCCCTCCCGCTCCCAGTCTAGGGTGCCCCTTCCTCCAATGCATCCCGGGAAATGTAGTCCTTTCGAACGCCCTCTCAGGAAGGAGCGCGCAGAGCCGGGCTGTAACAGCCAGGCCACAAGTCCCAGGATTCCGCACCCCCAGATGGGCCCACCGAGAGGAAGTCGCCAGCGACGGCGGCGCCTGCAGTGCTACAGCAGAGCGGAGGAAGGCGCACCCAGGACGACCTCTGGCCAGATCCCGCCGTTCTCTGGTGACCGAGGCGGCCGGCGCGGCTGCCTCTGTATCTGTGCAGTTGAAATGGATTTGCCCACCTGGAGAATGTCTTCTGCACTAGTCCCTAGGAGTTCCTGTAGCCGACTCTGGTCCAAATTTGTTTCCTATTTCAGTTTTCCTTTTTATTCAGATTGGTTTGAATCCATTAAAGTGCAGGTGTGCCAAGTTTAAGAAAAATGCTGAGGGTGTGGTCCCACTTGGCCCTACCGAAGAACCAGTGCCTTCACAAGGATACCTAGATTTCGGAAATGGGAGCTTGTTCAAGTCACGAACAACGAACCATGGTCCTGAGATGCAGAAGCTGGTGGCGTTTAAGCAGGCTGTTTTCAGATTGTGGCCACAGCTGACCTGAGACGAGATTTTGAAATCCCAGTACGAAAAATCTGCAAAACAAGGATGACAGAAGGGACATTCGGAGCTTGTCCTTTCCTTTTCCTTTTCCCTTTCCTTTCTCTCAGTGTAATCACTTACTCAGTTTTTTAACTGCCTCAAGCATTACAGCCCTTGGAATGGTAGGAAAACCTAAGGAAGATCAAAAGTGCCAGAGAGTGTGGATGAGCAGTTGCTGTTTGCAGCAATGAAGAGGATGTGAAATGGTCTCATCCTTCTTTCTAAAACGGCAATCAACAAATACGAGAGATCGCACTAAGTTAGCCAATAAAGGCACTACCAAAAATAAAAATTAAAACAACAAAATGGCCTGAAAAATATTTGAGACACAAGCAAAAGTACAGATGACCAGTATGGCATGCCATAAAACAGTGCCAGTGAGTTACACAGAAACAATAAATTCTATATAGGAATTCAGCAGTGACGAGACTTCCAGCTGTAATGTCAGGAAATAGTTCACAGAGGAAATAGAAAATATGGACAAAATTGAGATAAGTAATGATAAATGGAAAGATCCTTCTACATGAGTCTATGGAATAAAAAGAGTAGATGCAGAGTAAGATTTAGAGACATTAAATAGAATTGGTGTAAAAGAGAATTCACATAAGATGAGAAGGGACATAAGCCTGAAAGGTTAGCTATGAATGAAGATGAACCTAGAGGATTGTACTCTATCCTTATAATAATGGAAAGCTATTTAATTTATTTCTATAGAGAGGAATAACAAAAGCAATAGTAGTCAAAGTGTGAGGTAGTAAAGCTTGCAGTAGTGCTTGAGGTCCTACAGTAGAGGTCGTGGCAATGGTCCAGAAAAGAAGGGACATCGTCCTGAGAAAATGCAACAGTATGCTGAAAGGAGTCGCCTGAACAAATAGAAATGATAACAAATAACGTGACATGCTTACTTGTTCAGTTACCTTTAATATAACGAACACCATGCTAGACAAGCGTGTACTTTTAGTTAAATGAGTCAGAGGAACACATTCTGGGTCTGCCACTTGCAGTGTCACCTTAGACAAATCACTAAATCTTCTGAGCTTCAGTCTACTCGTTTAATAAAGTATAACAGTTTTCATCAGAATATTTATGAGACTGAAAAATTAGCATACACGTGCAAAGAATTAATTTGCAAAGCATTATATAAATGTTAATTGATACCAAATGTATTATATATTAACTTCTATTTGAAGAAATTGTGAAATAAGGCTTGATAATACCCTTCAGAGATAAGCAATCTAGACAAACAAAAGTAAAACTCATAACATTATGTTAATATGGTAAATAAACTTACTATGTTCCAGAAACTGTAAATGGTGCTTTACATGGATTAAATAACATATTCTTTATCCCAATAATAATTCTATGAAGTAGATACTATTATTTTTTCCTCTTATGGATGAGGATACTAAAGTAAAGGAAGCTTAAGTAACTTGCCCAAGGAGATGCAATAGTAGCGACAAAGTCTGCGTATGAACTTGGGCAATCTGGTTCCAGAGTCTGTTCTTCACCAATAAGAATTATGAAAGAAATCGTTAGATGATAGATTAAATTCACCTGTGTGTGATATACCCAAAGTAGCAGTGACTTAAACTTGATATAATTTTATTTTTTACAAAAACCTGAAGGTAATACAGGCCAAGTATGATGGCTCTGCTTAAAGAAATCCTTTTGTACTCAGGCTACTGCCAGTATGCCAACATTTTGCTCTGCATCCCTAGATATCATAGTCCAAGATCGAGTGCCAACCATCACATGACATTCCAAGTACATCATAGAAGAAGAGGTACAGGGTACATGTTGGGTACCTTTAAAAAGAAGGTTCTGAAAAGCTACACCTACTCTCTTCTGTTTATATTCTATTGGTGTGAATTTAGCTAATGGTCATACCTAGCTGCAAGGAAATCTAGGAAGTCAAGGAAGTCTCTATTCTGGGCACCCATGTTCAAATAGGAGATTCTTATACTGTGGGAAAAGGAGAGAGAGCACTTTACATTCCTTATGTCTTCAATCCTTTCAGCAGCCCCATCAGTAGGTATCTCCATTTTAATGTGAGGAAATTGAGACCCAGACAGAATAAGTAATTTAATCATGATTACACAATAAACGGCAAAACCAGAACTCAAACTCAAGTCTGTCCAACTAAGGATCTAGTACTATTAACCACTACTCCTATACCTCCCAACCCAAAACATAAATCTATTATTAAACAATTAACAAGAAAATATAGCAGAGTAAAGCATAATTACATAATTTTCCTCCTCAAGCTTCTTAGATAATGATGTGGGAGGGCAGGTCTCAAGAAATAGTAGTAAGGACATAAGGTAAGTTGAACACATGAACATTCTCACTAAAATACTTCAAGTTATGAAAGTAAAATGAGAGAATAAATGTACAGTTTCAGGGTAGGGGAGGGGATCATTTTAGAGAAGAAGACCCTATGTATTATCTTGAGTCTTCAGTGGAAATACGAAGTTTCACCAGGACCTGCCATCATCAGAGCACTGTGCAGAGTAAAGGAAATAGGCCAAAATACAGAGGAGTGAGATACACCTTTCGGCATGCAATGGGCTCTGGAATTGTGTATTTCATCGGATCTCAAGAAAGAGCAAAGGCCTGTCCTTTAGCAGAGGCTATATACTCATTCCCAGTTCTCGCCCTTTTCCCTACTCCACCCTTTTCCAATATTAGGCTGTAGAACAGTGGATAAAAAGTAATGCCTGGCCACCAAATTATAGCTCTGAGAAGATCAATTCATTCCCAGGTAAGTTGGGAAGAATTCATATACAACAGATCAGAATAAATAATTTGGAAAGAGCTGCCCCATCAAACATAAGCAACAAGAAAAGTAAGGGCAAAGCAAAAGCAAACTAAAGTTCTGAAAGAATGGTATATTATATGCAAAAGATAGACAAAGAACCCCCATCTGAAAGAAATTTATGTCAAAGAAGGAGATTCTCTACCAAAGACGAACTTAGTTACAATATGAATTCAAAATATCAAGAGCTTAAAGATGGTTACTAAAAATAAAAGCTAAGCTAAAGAAATAATCAAATATAAACAGTGTCAGATCTAATGAACATGTGTGGAAAAATAGAAAAAATAGGGAAAATCAAATTATCAGTATGGAAGAAATACTGGAAATCATCATAAGAAATGCAGTGAAAAAAGACAAGAAGATTAAAAGAAGTAGATGATGCCTAAGAGAGCAAAGCTAACCCAACATAGAGATCATTGGTATTGCTAAATTAGAGAAGCCAACAAAGGAAGCAGGAAAAATATTCAGAAATAAAATAGAGGAATATATTAAAAAGCTCAATCTGCAGATTTAAGGGGTACAAAATATACCAGAAAAAAATGATATAGAGTAGTCTATGTAAAGGTATATCCTAACAAAATAAACTTCAAGAATAAATGTTTCAAAATCATTTGCCAACTTTAGAGAGGACCATCTCTGCCAAGTAGTAATTAAAGGGAAACATTAAAGCATTTACTCTGTCTTCTTGGAGAACTGAAGTTTATCCTCTGTTGATAAAGGAAAGCTATTTACCTAAGAATGCTAGCCAACAAACAGAGGGTGGGTGTGGAGGTCAGGCTGGCCTCAGCCTTCTGCACTGCAGTCTCCAATCCCTGAAAAAATGGAGTGGTATCTGTAAGTTCCAATAGAGAAGAAAAGTGTAATATCAGTATTACACCCAGCAAAATTGTTTAAGTGCAAAGGCAACAAGCACACATTCTCAAACATTAAAAGGCATTCTTTAGCGCTTGTGACAGTTACAATGAAGTTTAATGACAAATAACTAATGACACTAATAAGCCATTAAAATGGTAGATATTTCTCTCTCATGAGTCTGAGGGTATAGCAACTTAAAGAAATTATCAGATACCCAGAATCCTCCTATGTTATCATACTACATTCAGCACAGGTCTTTCACTTCATGGTTTAAGATGACAGATCAGACTTCAGCATTTACATTTGCATTCCAGGTAGCAGGAAGGAGAACAGAAGACAGGTACTATCTCCCCTCCCTTTAAGGATATTTTCTGTAAGTTTCATACGACACTTCTGCTTACATCCCATTGGCCAGAACTTGGAGTGCATCTAGCTGCAAGGGAGGCTAGGATTATACACTACATTCTTGGGAGCAGTTTGTACATTTAAAATCAGAAATATTTTACCGAGAAAGAAAGGGAAAAGTAATGTTGGTGTTCACCAGAACTTTCTACTACCACACTCATGAGTCCTTTTTGAAAAACTACCTGACAATGACATTCGGCCACCCAAGAAATGAACAAAAGAATCAGAAATGAAGAAGACATGATATAAAGATGGGAGGGAGCATTGAATCAATTTAATAGAAAACAGTTCTCTCCATTCATTCATCAGTTTCACTTAAGTATTTTTTGTTGTTAACACAAATAAAATTAGTTGAAACTTTTTTATTTTTAGAAAGCTAGTTTAATATGATCCCATTCTCATGAAATTATTCCTAGCCATTCAGCCATCTGTCCATGCATCTAACTGTATCTGCACAGAGATACTGTAATGTAGTTCAATAAAAACTACCTGATTACTTCTAGAGCAGTAAAATTTGGAACAATGTGTTGCTTTCTTATTTGTATCTTTTCAATAGTTCAAAAATGTTTGAAATGTTTGGCATTTTATTAAAACAATAAGTCATTGCTCTTAAAAATATCTGTTGATAACAAATGGCATTTTTATTGAAATGATATTTGGTGTCATTAGGACATATACCCTTTGGTTGATCCAGCTACACCCTGTTCACTGGCAAGATCAAGAGCCTATCAGACCATTGAACAGAGTTAGGCCTATGAGTATATTGTTTAACCACATCTTCTCTATAAAAGCTAACTAGTTTATTTAGAGTTAGACCCTGTAGCCTTACCCTCATTAGTATCACACCTTGGATACCATTTAACTACTAAAAATTGACAATGATATTTCACCAGTTATCAACTAATGGGGTCAGAGTCCACATTTTTAACCCAGTAAAAGACTTACAAATAGTATATGAAAAGATGCTCAAAATGATTAACCACCATAGAAATGCAAATCAAAACCACAATGACATACCACTTCACACAGGATGAAATGGCTATAATCAAAAAGACAATTATTCATACAAGCATTAGAGAGAACGTGGTGAAACTAGCACCCTCATACATTGCTGATGAGAGTGTAAAATGCATCCTACTTTGGAAAACAGTCTGGCAGTTCCCCCAAAAAGTTAAACTTAGAGTCCCCATGTGATCCAGAAATTCCACTTCAAGATATATACCCACAGAAGTAATATATATCCACACAAAAACTTGTGCATAAATGTTCATTGTATTACTCATAATAGTGAAAATAATCCAAATTTCCATCAACTGATGAATAAATATGTATATCCATATAAGGGAATATTACTCCTCAATGACAGTACTGATACAAGCTAAAACATAGAACCTTGAAGTCAGTCATAAAAGACCACTTATTATATGATTCCATTTCTAAATGGAATTTTCAGAAGAGGCAAAACTACACAGCAAGTAGATAAGTAATTTTCTAGAGCAGAGGATGGGTAAAGTGGGAAAAATGTGTGACTACTAATGGATATGGGATTTGTGGGGGGAGAGAATGATAGAAATGTTCTAAAATTAGATTGCGATTATGGTTACACAACTCTGAATATACTAATAAACATTGTATTGTATGCTTTAAAATGGGTGAATTTATGGTATGTAAATTATATCTCAATAAAGATATCAAAAATAAAACACAGAGTTTGACTCAATTTACTTGGCTGTTGCATGTTGATTTCCTGTATATCATACATACTAATCATTTCTTTCTATTTGATTTCTAATGTGGCAGTCATTTTTAGAGCAGTAATTATTTCTTACTCATAGAGGAAAAGATTGACTTTTAAATAAAGTTCATTGTCTTAATCTATTATGCATAAATTATCCTAAGTTTAATGTTTTTATAGGCATATTACATGTTTTGGATAAACTATACCAATCACATTAGATAATATAAAGTGCTAGGGCTAAGGGAAATGGGCAATGACCAGTCATTTGGGGAGAAAAGAACTTAAAAGTTTGTTCTCCCATCTCTTTTCAAACATTTTTCATAAAAGATAAAGAGGTTCTGGCTATTGAGCAGTAGTAGACACTACAGCTGAAGAGAAAATCATACCAATGAAGTTTTCACGATTTTTTATTGAAGATCGAGTTCCCCTGTGTTCTCTATTCAATGAAGAGAACATAAAAGAACCAGGTCAGATAAGTAAGAAAAGACTTCTTTAACTCATGTTTGAAAAGAACTCATTCTAAAAAGCATTCTTAGATACCCAGAGACAGTCTGTCTTTAAAACGCAACTCGCTCTGACTCGTAAAAATCTCATTTACCTGAGGACCAGCCAGCAATGTACAGACTTCTACAACAGAAGCACTTCATCTGATATTTCTTAATCCAGTATTGGTTCTGGTAATAACTCTTTTTTTCTTCTCCTGGTAATAATTCTGTCATAGTGTTCCTTTATAATAAAGCCCCCCTACTGCAGAGGGAGGGAGGGAGAAAAAAAGAAAAAATAATAATAAAGCCCCTATTAAAACTTTTGAATGAAATCTCTAATCTCAACAAGAAAATATAAAAAATTAGTGATATGGCTAATAACATATGCTATACTTTTGGTACATTTTAAAGGTTTTAGCTCTATTATAATAGGGTAATATCTAGTTGTTAGATCTGGATCACTGAAATCTAATATCATTACATATTCTTCCTAAGTAGACCCCACAGGCTAATTAGTGTGTCCTCTCTAAAATTTTTGCAGTGTTGTCTAGTAAGACCAAGGAGAGGTTCCCATAAAAAGTGTTAATTTGTGTCTTAAAACATTTAAGATGTGTGACAGTCTCATTAGTAGACAGGTTCCTATAATAATAATAATGTAATAATTAAAACTCCTAATTATTACTAGTATTATGTTACCTTCGGGTGTACTTTCTAGAGCTTTGTTCAAGCTTAGAAAATTGTCATCATTTTCACCTAAGAATCGCAGGATTCTACAGCTGGAAAGTATCCAAGAGATACCTTAATTTTACTACTAAAGGAGGCTCAGGCGATGGCCAAGAATGATGAAAGTCAATAACAACAACTTACTGAGTACTTGTATAGTCAAACAGATATTAATAATTTCTGAGTTCTGCTGTGGGGTGGGATCAGAAAGTATCATGGAATGGAGTATGATGGAGGAAATCCTTTCAGTTCTGGAGACAGCTGCCCAAAATATAATCCTACTGTGCCGTTTAGTAGTCTTTTGGCCTTGGGCACGTTGCTTAGTCTCTGAAAGCCTCTGTTTCCTCATCTGTCAAATGGTACCTATCTCATAGGATTATCATAAGGATTGAATGAGTTACATACATATAAAGCAACCCAAGACCCTATGTGGACTTAACTTTTTCTTATAGAGCAAACATTTTGTAGTGTGAAGGAGACATGCCCACTCAGAACCCAGCCCTCCATCCCCCTAATTTAGGGCATACTCCAGGTATCTGAGACCCTGGGATTACCTGCACAAACAGCCCTGAGCCTACTTACAGGCCTGTCTTCTAGGCTGCTCTGCTGGTGCATACTCTCCTACGTTAGATGATGACCTGAAGAGACTACTTGTGGAGTGGAAGGGCATGTACTGGAGCTTAGATGTATGAGCCGAGTGGCTGCGTACTGGTATGCAAGGCCCTTCGTGGTGTGGACAGAGTGAGAGGTGGAATGAGAAAGGAGACAGCCTGGACGTAGGGGCCACTTCTCCTCACACTGTGACATTCTGGTGTGGAACTCAAGGGACTCTAAGAATCCTACATTGGACTCTATTGTTTCAGGTTTTCATGAAGGCACATTTGACATGGTAAGAGGAAAGAACATATTTAATAGATAGCTTCCTCAATATCTAACTTTTAAGTATGTGGATATATGGAATGGTCTCCGTATAGTATTCTTGCGCTACCCCCACAAGTGTGAGAGGGTAAGGCTGGTGCCTGGCACACAATAAGCATCCAATACATTTTAATCATTGCTATTAAAGAGTGACTCTTCTCATAGAAGGTAGAAAAATAAAATATTCATTTCCCCCACTGACCAGAGAGAACACAGCTTGCCAAGAGAATGCTGATGAGTAAGCACTCAAGTTAAGAGATTTCTAAGGGCCGGAGCAGACAGACCACTATTCTGTCTGCTCGAGCCTTTAGAAATCTCTTAAATCTATTAGCTAGTACAACAGGGAGGTAAGCTAAGCCCTCTGCAAAGGTCAACTGACAGAGATTCCATACTAAACATGAACTCAGCATCGGCATTTGGCATTCGTAAATATGAAGAATAAGAATTCCCCAGGAAACTTTCTAGAACAAAGAAACCACCATCCAGCACAGAGCTGCAGGGGCTAAGATCCCAGGGGACAAAAGGGTGACCAGCAGATGAAAGCACGATTGTCCTCGTGGCCTCGGGGGCTAGGTGTTAAGCACCGGTTTTTCCTAAGGACCAGATGAAGGGGAGGGCAGAACCCTATGTTTGTTTTGGGTCGAGACATTCTGAAATGATCTTTTTGTTGTTTTATAAAGTCCTGATTTTTAAAACCTGGTCTGAAAAAGAATTTGATTCATTCTTTATACCCGACCCCTGGGAAAATCTCAAATGGGTCAGAAATACAAATGTAAAAATAAAATCATTAAATACTAAAACAAAATATGAGTTAATTCATCTACAACCTGGAAAAACATTTATAACTGTGATGCTGAAAAAAAACAAAACAGAAGTAATATGGGCAAAAATCAATACATTCAATTACCAAAAAAATTACAAATCTCTTTCATGGCAAAGACTATCATAAGAAAGTGAAAAGAAAAATGATTAAACTGGGGGAAATGCTTGTTCTCAATATCACAAAGGAAAAATATTCCTACTGTGTAGCTTCTTCTGAAAAAAATAAGACCATTAACCATGGGAAAATATGAACAGGCAGTTATAAGAAGAAATAAAATTGGCCCTTAATCATATAAAAAATGCAGAAAATATGAGAAATGCAAATTAAACTACACTGATTTTAAAACATGGAAGATCAAGTACACATTCCCAAGGATATACAAAAGGACAAAAAGAATGCAATGAATGTGTTGCTGCTGGTACCACAAATACCTACTCTTCTGAATCAGTGATGTTTTTATTTCGTTGAGGAACAGTGAACAATCTAAACCGAGGAAGTCAGAGTTATCGAGCCAAGGGCACGGCGAATGAAAACAAGACCTGGGTTCTAGACCTCATCACTTTCTGCGTGGATTTGAACAAGGCACTCAATCTCTTCAGGACTTGGATTTCATTCAACTATAAAATGAAGGGGTTAGAACCAAAAACCTGTAGGATCTCTCCCATCTCTAAATTGTCATAGTTAATGAATAGCATTCATTTGCTATTGGCAATCTATATTTCAGGGAAGTAGTACAATTCAACCACACATCTTATGGAGATCCTACTTGAAAGAGTGGTGAAAACAAGGTGTTTTCATGCCAATCTAGGGTTCTTTAAAAAGACTGGGCTAACTTTGTAAATATACTTAAAACAACATTGTTAACTATATGTCAATAAAACTGGGAGGGGGGACTTAAAACAATGGAATTGTACACTTCTCATTTTAGGTTTTGACATTTTAATTTCTTTTGAACATAAGTCACGTTTTACAAGCGAGGAAACAGAACCACACTAAGGCCATCTAGTCCTCTAGGAATCCAGGCCAAGTCTTGAGATCTTCAGAATGACATAATACAAGGTATTAACAACAGTATTGTTAGTACTTCGTATTATGAATTACTGGCAGGAACTGGGCAGCCTGCACTCACTACCCACGATTTGCCGATGGAGTCCCACAGCAGGAGGGAGCCTATGATAATGAGAAAGACGCCATTCGAAAACAGCACTGTAGCAAGCATAAAGGCCTTATATGAGATCCTTAGGAGAACTTCTCTTAAACTGAAGAAGGTCAATGTAGCCATCATCCATGCTGAAGAGCCTTGAGTATTTCACTTTACTACTGGGAATTCCGGTAGCCAGGCTTGTAAAAGACAGCATGACAACATGCTGACACAGCTACTGTCTGAGGGCCATGCCAGGCCACCCAAGTGCTGACAGCTTGCTCACGGCTGGCAGCAGAGAGGACTAGCCCTTGTCACATGCCTCAGCCCCGAACTCTACACTTGTAAATGTTAAATTTTATGGTATGAAAATTATACCTCAAGAAAAAAATTCAAAAACAACAACTAACAATAAAGATTGCTCATCTTCTAGGGAGTCTCTTCAGTGGCCTGAAGAAGCTTAACTAGTGATGTGGACCAGAGTATAAAACTTTATAAGTGAACTAAGGAAAGTTGGACAGCAAATTTAGCTAGACTGACGGTGAGAGTTGCCTTTCCCAAGACCGGGTATATAATTGGCATGGTCCAGGACAAAATGGAAATGCAAGGCCTCTGATAAAAATTTGTTAAGAATTTCAGAGCATTAAAACAAACCTGAGCCCTTCTGAGCCTGGGCCCCTGTGTGACTGCACAGGTCATACACTCACGAAGTCAGCTGTATTTATTGAACTGTTAAGATTTTCTAGGCCTAGGGATGAACACTTTATAGACAACTCATTCAATTTTTATCACAACTTGGCAAAAGTAATATTAAAATCCCTGTTTTCTGAAAGAGGAAATAAAGGCTTAAGGAGGTTAAATAATTTGTCTAAGTTCTCACAGCCTGTAAATGACAGAGCTGGCTTCATGCTTAGGCCTGACTCCAAAGTCACTTGCCTTGGAGTAATCTTATTTCACTCACTGATAAAACAACCTGCCTGCGCCTGACAAGAATTTTTGGTATTTTCCAGGTTATCTGCACAGTCATACAGCAAAGGTTAATTCACTTATGGAACTCAAGAAGGAAAACATTCATTTGACAAGTGTTTCCTGAGTGCCTAGGATGGGCTAGAAACCATGCTGGTTGCTGAGAACAGAGCCTGAGCAAGAGCTACAGGGTCCTAACAGCAAAAAGCTATGTCCGAAAGGAACGGAAGAAGGCTCCACACCAACAGAAGTAACTTCGAAAGAGGTACGGTCTGTCCTTTCCGCCTTGAACATAAACCTTTAGAGAGCAACAACTGTGCTCACAGGTGCATTTTATATAAACAAACTTGATGAAGACCCCAAATGTTCCTTAAAAATATAAGAATCAACTTTTCATAACATATACTCTTTTTTCTCTAAACTGCTAGTTTTTAGATCTTCTTGAAATACTAAGCTGCTACAAAGTGCACTCTAAAATTCTTTTTATTTTTTTAATTCTATGTTTATTTCTTCATGTATAAATAGTCTTCGGTTGAATCATGAAGGTGCTAAATGGCAGTCCAGGACAAAGGAGATTTTTATGTCTCTTCCTCAAGGTGGCGACGTAGGACTGTGTCCTAAAAGCAGGGCTCTCACTTGTGTCCCAAGAGACCAACCAGTGCTATTTAAATTAAACGGAAGATACAGAATTTATTTCCTTATTAAATCTATAAGGAAAAAAATGTAAATGATATCTATACGACTAAATTTTTCTAGTCTCCTGTTAGTTTAAAGGGTGGACTATTTAGATAGCTGTTTGCTTTGTAAAAGTAGCACTAGGACAAAGGATTTGAATAGAAAGAAGAAAATTGGGGTAGCAGATTACATATTGCAATGAGTATATCAACACTTCTTTGGGTGCCTTTCTTTGATTGCTCCCAGATTTATTTATTCCAGCCCTTGTCTTAACACAGCTCCAAAATCAGTGCGGTATTGGAGCTGTTGTTAAATTGTTGATTTAATTCCCAACTCCACCATTTACTAAACATGCGACTCTGAACAAATGCTTTAACATCTACCTCTGTATCTCAGTTTCCCCATCTATTAAAATGGGGATGATGATTAACTGAGAATAAGCATGTAACACATTTAGCACAATGCCTGGCACACCCTATACATTCAAATTAGCAATCATCATCGAACCACCATCATGGCCTTGTCTACACCATCTACTTACCCATCAAAACATTTCACTACATTTTAGAAAGAAGCATGGTTCTTTCATATGAGCCATCCCAGACAAGATGAAAAGATACTTTTAAGGCTAAACAGTATAATATAATTTGAATATCTTTGACTCATTGCTTAAAATGTCAAATTGTTCAGGGATTGCTTTTAGATGCAATCAAATAATTTGATTGATGAATCACTCTATTCTGTTTACTTGCCATTTAGAATCTTTATAATTTTTGCTTAAACTAAAAATTACTTAAAGAAAATTTATGCAGAAGGCCAAGTTTTCACCAACCTATTTCTTTTTTTAAATAGATTTCTTTTACATACCCTGATCCATGTTTCTGTTTTAGCATTTACTCTAATTATCAGGTTAAAAAAAAAAAAGAGAGAGAGAGAGAGAAATAAGCACCATTTTCTAAATTATATGACCTTAATGAGCAAGTTCAATTTACTTGTATTTGCAGATGCTGGTTTTATTTCACTACTATATTCGTTTGCCTTTCCTTCTTGATAACTTTAATTATCTTAGGGTTGAAGCAGTTAAGCAGTTCTTTCAACATGCATCTTTTCCACTGTCATTAATTTTCTGAAATTGTCAAAATAATTTTCTTTAACCACCAATCTTCCTTCTCCCAGCTCATCAAGATTTAGTTAGTCTGTTGATTTCGTTGGTCTGTTTTGTTTTGGTCGGTTTTGTTTTTCCTTCTAAACATTTCAATTTATCTACAAAATCCCAATTTTCTTGCTAGCTTCTCCTAGCTAATGAATTATTTATCCTCTAAACAGGGTTGTCTTTTGAATTTGAATGCTCTGCTTTTGATGGAATCATTTCCCATTTCAGTTCACTTACTATCAGTGAGACTCACACCCTTTGGTAGCTAGCCATGATGGTTGGCACTGTCCCATCCATCCACACTCACATCCCCCAACCCCCAGCTGGATGAAAGGAACTGCAGAGAAATCTTGGGCCACAGGAAGAGATCCTCCTAAAAACCCTGGACAGAAAGAGTCAAAAGTACCTATTAATATAGCATAAAGCTTGTCTCCCAATCACTGGATAAACTGATACTTTCTAAAATTATGCTACAGCTTCCACATTTTACCTGTGTGATCAGCATTACTCAGCTGCATTCTAAGATTTTTGAGAAATATTTTTGAAGCTGGAGAAACTTCACCTGTGTGGTCTCTAGCACTCTTTCAGTGTTTCACTTACTTACCAGTGACTTTGTTAGGAGGAAGTAAACCCATCCTTTCAAACAAAACACTGGAGAAAAACATGGTGTGGTGATCTGTTACTTTGGTAACCCCCAATGAAACACACTTCCTGGTATTCATGTCATGACTCTGGCCTTGATCATGGGATATGTTTTGACCAACAGGACAATAGCAAGTGTGGTGGAAGCACTTGCACATGGGGGCTTGGGCTCTGGGAATGTTTAATCTTGGAGCTACACCACTGAAGAACGAAAGGCCAAGTGGAAGGAGACCCTAGAGGCCATTTGGACATTCCAGCTCCAACCAAGCTGCCAATGGAATGCAACAGCGTGACCTCAGGCACACAACATGGAGAATCTCCTGCAGCTGAGTCAACCCACTGAATCATGAAAATAATACATCGTTGTTTAGCTATTTCATTTTGGGGTGGCTTGTTACACAGCAATAGGTAGCTGAAACACATGGTAATTAAGTTATCTTCTTAATTACACATGGTGTTTACCCTAAGTTTCCTCTGAGAGAAACATTGCTGTGTA
Source organism: Lyroderma lyra (assembly GCA_004026885.1). NCBI lineage: Eukaryota > Metazoa > Chordata > Mammalia > Chiroptera > Megadermatidae > Lyroderma > Lyroderma lyra. The sequence goes on from PVJL010013483.1 coordinate 24,675, forward strand.
CATGTTTCATTTTGATAAGGATTCAGCTCTAAATTTACATCTAACTGAAATGTCAGAAGGATGCCTGACACCATGCAGTGTCCTTTGGCCTCTGGGCTATTTAAAAACATATGTCACCCAGTTTAGCCCCGTCCTCACTGATATCTCTACCAGGGAGCCTGGCTGGCTGGCGCTCCAGGCATTGCACGTCTTATTTTGAAAAATACTGACAGATTGTTTCACAGCATATTGTCATAATGCCATGTCACTGAATTTTGAATTGCTTTCCTGGTAGCAGATTTCTGCAGAGATTAGTCTTATCTTTTTAGATTTTTATGATTCTCTCTTAATGTTGAATCCTTGAAATTGGAAATTCAATACCTCTGAATTACAATTAATATCTGCAAATTTTGATGCCATTTTAATAGCCTAATAATATCATAATTTTAATAAAGTTTTCTTTGTTATTAAAATGCAAACTTATTTAAATTAAGATAATTATGGAATAACAAAGAAAAAGTTCAGCTACAGAGAAAGAATAAACATTAATAGTGGACTAGTATGTCCACACAATGGAGTTACTATTTTAAAAATGAGTAAGCTCTGTAAGTACAAATATGAAAAGTGCTCTGAGATATATTATTAAATGAAAAAAAGCAAATTTCAGAGCAATGTGTATGGTATGCTACCCTTTGGGCCAAAAGGGAAAGAAATTTGTATTTGTATTTACATGTATGTGTAATATATTTTAGAATTGAAAAACAAGAGTTGGGAAACAAAAACCTGGGATACCAGCACAAGAAAACTTTTAATTATACACCTTTTTATACTTTCTGTTTTTAAACTATGTGAATGTACTACCTACTCAAAATATGAAGTAAGTAGTTTAAGTTTGGAAAGACATGAATTCAAATATTAACAGTGATTGCCTCTGGGAGGTAGGATTTCACATATTTTTTTTCTTTTTGTTATTGGTATTTCCTATATTTTCTGTAAAAAGTTCCTGTAATTTAAACAATAATATTTTAAAATTATTGAATAAAGACAAAGATCCATTGATAGTCCCACCCAATCTGACCACAATTATTATTTTTCTATGAATAAGCTTTGTAATCACAAATATATACAATCTAGTATCCTTTATCTGTATATGCCAATGGTTCACATAACCATTTCCATATAGCTGAACACTTTGGTATTTATTTTATCCTTTCATAAATATGATGCAATAAATCTGAACAACAAAAAAATTTTTTTAACCTGTAGGATAGATCCTCAAAAGTAAAATTTTGTTTCAAAGTGTATAAACATTTTCAGAAGCCTATATATAAAGGCTGTCTGGAAAGTATCCAGCCATGTAATATGAAAAATAGAGGCATTTATGGCTGAATTTTTTTCCAGACAGCCCTCGTATACTGCCAAAATGTTTTCTAAAAGGATTGTTGCTAATAGAAATCTATAGAAATTCTAGGTTCATTAAACTATCACTAGCATTGATGAGTATTTTAAAAACCTTTGCCAATAGATTAAATTTGAATCTTTTTATACTTTGTCTTATATTTCTTTTGAAACAAAGATAAACATTTTTCTATTTGTGTGTTAACCAGTTCAATTTCTCCCTAAAAATCATTTTTTCAAGTCATTTGCCCATATTGAGATCTTAGAGGTTCTGCTTTGTGTTGGTTTTTTAAAAATACATTTTAGTTATTAGCAAATTAGACCTTGTCTGTCATTTTCATTGGAAGTACTTTTCTTCTATAACCTGTATTTTATTTTACTTTACTTTATTGCATTTTAGAGTGGTAGGTTCATTTTGTTTTGTTCTGGGGTAGTTCCCTGGGTGGGAATCAAACCCAGGCCATGGTGATGAGAGTGCTGAAGCCTAGCCACTACACCACCAGGGAAGCCCCTAAAGTGGTGGGTTTTTATGTATGCATCTCTATCTTAATAGACTGGCACTGCTTCCTTCCATCAGAGGTCTAATAAAAATTTCCTTGTACTTTTTTCTAAATATATGTTTTATAAAACATATAAAATAAATACCAAAGTGTTCAGCTATATGGAAATGGTTATGTGAACCATTGGCATATACAGATAAAGGATACTAGATTGTATATATTTGTGATTACAAAGCTTATGTTTATTTATGTTTAGAAAAAAGTACAAGGAAATATATGTTTATTTTCTAAATAGTTCTTTGATTTATTCAGAATTAATTTCTTTGTGCCATGTTAGAAGAAGATTTGAATAAGTATTTTTAAGGTTATTCCAATTCTTTAATAGCATTTATTGAATAATTTCTTCCTTTCCCATCGATCTTGTGGCCTCCCATACACTATTTTTTGGTTCTTATGTATAAGAGTGTCCATGTTCCACTGATTTAAACTAGTATGATACTTTTTATTATAGTTCGATAATACCTTTTCACAAATGGCAGTGCTTATACCCATTATAATCATCATCTTGATCCTTTTCTTTAATGGCGTCTTTCTGTTTGATGTTTATTCATCATCAATTTCAGGTAAACAATTTTACCTTTACAAAATACCTATGGTTTTTATTAAAAACTTGTCAAACCTATAATTTGACAAATTTATAAGAAATTATTTCTTCAAAATATTTTTGCTTCCAAAAGCGGGACGGTTCTTATTTCCACATAGTCAAGCCCTCTTGTAGTTCACCATCATTTTCATTTATTTGTTTGGTTGGTTTCCTTCTCACAGGTCATATGTATTTCACATTAAAGGTATTCCTTGGTACCAGATAGATTTTGTTTCTATTGTGAATGGGGTCCCTTTTTATTATTTTTTCTAATTAATTATTCCTTACATTGGGAAACACATTGCATATACGTTTTTGAATCTGGCCCTTTAAGTGGCTCTATTACCAAACTGGAAAATGATTTCCAGTTTTGATTTTTTGGGAAACCAAGTTATTTTTAAACTTAAATTGGCCTGGAATTCTGTTAATTCAGGGAGGAAAAAAACATCATTAATGGTATCACAATGGTCAACCAGTTGATTTGAATGTTTCCTTTCCATCAATTTTACTGTTATGTGGACACAACCTGTATTTTAAGGATGTTACCATGGAACCTTGTAAAAATAAAAATCTGTACAGAGGCTGGTGAATCATAAGCACAGTAACAGTTCTTGATTTAGATATGAGCAGGGCACCCCGCTAGCTGTCACTCATTTTGACAATCACAGGTCAGAAGTGAGAATCCTAAAGGGGGAATGAAAGAAGTCAGCAGAGTGAATCAGTGGCTGATTTTAATTACCTGCCCAGGTGTTCGAGTCCATTACACATTTAATTGGTTCTACCCTCCCACCTGTGTGCAGATAACGATTCCCAAGGAGCTGGAACGACACTGGCTTCACGGACATGTATCACTTAGTGCCGCTACAGACCTTTTCACGTCAGCCGACAAGGGAGGCTTTTCTTGGCCTCTCCATCGCACGTGTCCTCTGATCCACGGGGAAGTGGGCTCCCTTCACCCCGGAGCCGGCGCGGCCGTCCGCGGGAGGAGCCGCCTCGCGTGAGGATGAGCGGAGGCCAGGGCAGAGCATTCTACTCCCAGGACGAAGACCTGCAGGGGGCAGGGGGTAAAAACATCGCGAGGACCATAAACCGCTTCTCCCCAGAGGAGGGGGGGACAGGGACGCCTTGGGACGGACTGACAGGTGTTTCAGGGGCGAAGAAAGAACCGGTCTCACGCACCTTCTGGACTCCGCGTGTGCTCCAGCACCGCAGAATAGACAGCCCCGACCTGTAGTGGCTGCACCTCCCTGCCCGCGGCGAAGGCCTGCTGGAGGGGCTACAGAACACCGAGTCTCCGTCCTCCGCACAGCGTGGAGGGACGGGGACGAAGGTGTGCACAGCTGTGTGCACAGCTGTATTTATCTGAAACTCCCGTGTCCCGGCCAAGGCAAGGACGTGAAAAGTCAAAATGGAGTAGCCTGTTAGCAGAAGATGAGGGTTTGAGTGGTTCACACTCATTAGTAGGGACATTTTCACTGAGCAATGACAGGAAAATGCTGGAAGTTTCAAAGCAATACAGGACAGCTAACAAAGAGCTAAGAAAAATGATTTGTGTCCTGAGAAGCAATCAGAGGATGACAGAAAAGGGTCCTTTTTTTTTTTTTTTTTTTTTTTTTTTTTTACAACAGTAAAACAAAACTAAAGTGGGGTAAGATCTGTGATAAAGGACACCTGCCCTGAAAAGTGGTGGCAGGGCCACACGTCTCCGAGGAGGAGCACCTCAGGCCCACACAGCTTCCTGTCTGGAAGGGAAGAGGAAGCAAGTATTCAGTTGCTTTTCTTCTCTGTTTGTGCATTCTGACCCAATGCCTCCCTCCTTCTGTGCGCTTCGATGGCCGCTCGCTTGGCGGCTCGCTCTGGTATAAAATCGGGATGAACTGTCATTCCCGTTACCTGGGAAGAAATGAATTCAAATCCAAATCCTGTCCTAGCAAATCTGTTCTTCCTCTAGCTACGAGCAAAACCCACATCGCATTTGGGGATGCACGGGCCCCATCTACTCAGGCAGGACAGGGCTTTGCTTGCCTTACTCACCATTGCCTCCCAAATCACGACCCAGTGCACGTCACCATTAGATACACAGTAAATGTGTTGGACGAAGGCACGTGCCATACTGTATTTTTGACCTTGTATCTTCTTGTTCCTACTGCTGCTTGGGACCTCCTGTCCTTCAGAACATTGTTTCATACGCGGAGTCCACGACAGCGGACGAAGGGAGTTTTTTCTTCTACCTTCCTTCCTTTAGATACTACGTTTCTGTTGTGATCTCTGGCAACACGAAAAACATATTTTTCCCCTGAGAAACTGACCCAGTGCTAGAGATTAATTCATTTTCTCAACTTGGTGGGAATCAAGTCTGTGCCTTAAGGGACCACGTCCATTTGTGGAAGAGAAGGCCCAGGCCTGAGCCACTACAAGGGCCTCAACTCTGCAGAGGCCCGGAGACCCTTCTAGATTAAAGCAAGCCACATATTTACAGGATAGTGCCTATGCTGAAAAACTTAAATTATAGAGGACATGCCAGTGGCTAAACCTGAGAGGTCAACAGGATGAAAAGTTGGATAATGTTTCCAGGAAATGTACCCACCTCCTCTTGGAGCTAAATTAGCATGGTTTTTGCTCTCTGTGTGAATACGAGCTCAGCTCAGCCCCCCGCCCCTTTTCCCTCCTGTAAATTCAGCCTGCCTGCACACAGCTCAGGTTCCCTGGTCCTGGCCAAGCTGTAGGCTTGACAACAAACACCCTGCCCTTGCTGGAGGAGGCCTGAGATGGTCCGGCACCTTCTGTAACTGGAGGGGTATATCGGTCTAAAGAATGCTCAGACTCAGCCACAAAGCCCATTTGCCCTAACACAAAGCCACCTCCTCCAACCTAACTGTGACCCAGTAATAAAAATCGGTATTTTGGCCTTTCTTCTCAGACCTCTTGTCTTATTTCTCAGGTGGTTTGCAACGTGGCTAGGAAGAGGTAAAACTTGACCTCCTCAGAGTTCAACCTTCCAAGATCCAGCCCTTACATTTTCTCTCATTTCTTCTTTAAGGCAACTAAGCAGCCTCTCTCTGCCAGCAACTCTCAGCCTGTCAGCATACTGACGTGTCTTTCAAATTAAGAGAAAAAACCCAAGGCTCGTCTTGCCCCTCCTCACTAAAATGCGAGTGCTCCTCAGTTCTCAGTCTTACCTCCGCCCAAGTTGATACTCTATCTAGAAGCCAAAAGGATGCTGTGAAACCAAATCAAATCCCTTCTCTGCTCAAAACCCTCTAAGACTCCCCGTCTCCGTCAGCATAAAAGTCGAAGTCTTTCTGATGGCCTACTGAAGTAAAAAACATGGTTTGGATCAGAAAATGGATGCATTAGACTGACTTCATCTTCTCTGCGGCCTAGCCCCTTGGTAACTCTGTAACCTCCTCGTCCCTGCCTTGCTCACGTCCCTCCAGCCACTCTGGCCTTACTTTATTGCTCAGACACATTAGGTGCATGTCACCCTGAAGGCCTGGGCCCTGGCTGCACACTCCTCCTGGAAAATTCCCCCACTTACCCGCCTTACTCATTTCCTTAGCATCCTTGAGATGCACTCAAATGTCATTTCAGTGAGCCTATCGCTGCACCCCATATCTAAATTGCAGACTCCCTTCAAATCTTGTTTCAGCATTTATCAGCACCTAATATAACTATATATTCTATTTAATATCTTGTTAATAGTCTGTGTCTCCCCACTAGAATGTGAGATCTCATAGGACAGAGTATATAACCAAAAAGAGAATAGGAAATCTGGAATATAGACTGGAGGAATAAACAATTATTAGGCAAAATCATCACTAGACAGAAAGGTAACTAAATAATATTTAAAAGCTGTAATTCATCAGAAAGATATAAAAATTCTGAACTCGTATAGACCTAATAATGAAGCTTGAAAGAACATTAAAGCAAAATTGATAGAATGCTCCCCCACTCATTTATGAAGCTATTATAACCTTGGTACCACAAACACGAAAGGACAGCATAAAAAAGGAAAACGACTCCAGTCTCAGGCATGAACACGACTGCAAAAATCGTAAACCAGAGCTAGTAACGTAAAAACAAACACAGTAACACACCACGATTAGTTTTCGAAAGGACAAAGGAATGTCAAACATAGGCAAGAAAGTTGACCCTACTTATAGTCAAAGAAATTCAAAGCAGGCTTGCGATGCCCTGTGAAACGAAAAATAAAAGCGACCTTTTTTTGGTGGCAAAACTGCTACCTTTGTTCACAGCTAGGAGCTAAGAGGATATATTGTTTGGAAAGCAGCGGGAGGGACATGCCGTAACGTCTGTGAACACGTTCTCAGCAATTCCCACGGAAAGGTAGCAAGGTGTGTGTGAGACGAAACAGTTATTTGTGTGTTTGTAGGAGGGAGTTATTGAAGTGGCTTCACATGTGTTGGGTTGGGGATGATAAATTTTGTTTTAGGACCCCGGAAGATTTTAGGGAACAGAGAGAAAGACCCAGGGCCAGTTCCCTGAAATGTTAAGTCACCGAATCTGCCAGGGTGGCTGAGATCAAGGGCAGCGAATGGCCTAGACAGTGGTCCTCACCCTTCCTAAGGCCGCGACCCTTTCAAACAGTTCCCCATGTGGTGGTGACCCCCATAAATTCTTGTCGTTGCTACTTCATAACTGTAATGTTGCTCCTGTAATGAATCGTCATGTAAATATCTGACACGTGTTTTCCGAGGGTGTTAGGCGACCCCTGTGAAAGGGTCGTTCGACCCCCAAAGGGGTCACGACCCACAGGTTGAGAACCGCTGGCCTAGGAGAACATCTCCACGAGGTGGAACGAGATGGCTCCCAGGTGTGTACCACCTCCGAGGGAGGTGACTAAAGGGGAATGGGGTCTATGAGGTGGCTCTAACTGGAGGGCGTTTATGCCCCCAGAGAACTGCCCTCGGAAAGA
>PVJL010013484.1:0-32116 GCA_004026885.1 Lyroderma lyra
GGGGGGGAAGCTAAATATAAGGGGATGGAAAGAGAAGTCACATTAGGTGGTGAACTTATTATGCATCAAGTTGACAATGCACTGTGGAATTGTATGCCTGAAACCTATGTAATCCTTGCTAACAGATGTCACCCCAATAAGTCTAACAATAAAAATGAATTAAAAAAAAAAAAAATAGTCAGTGCAGATCATTTGAACATACTTTGCACTGTGAAGTTTTTGCTGAAAGGGCTTTCCAAATAATTAGTAAAGACTTTTAAATATATTATGCATTCACATATCTCTACCATTTTTTGCTTGTTATTATTTATCTTCTCAATGGGAATTTGTCTTTTAAAATTTCCATAGCAAATGCTTATTTATTAGATATATTCCAAAGAGACATTGTTTCCAGTAAATGGAATATTTAAATACCAATACTGTAGCTTTATTTTCTCCTAAATATTATACACAGAGTTTCTCTGCTATATGTATTAAATCATGTTAAGAACTGCCTAAATCCATTTTAGGCCCAGTTTAACAAATCAAATTTAATCATTTTTTTAGATAGTGATTCAGTGTCCCAAGTGGGTCCAGGTACTTAAATGTATCTAGATGGAGGTCGGGAAACTGGGATCCTACACTGCCTGGGAATATGCTCTTAATGTCAAAGCTCTCTCACTGTCTGCTATTTTCCAAAGGACCACCTGGCCCAAATAGCAAGCTTGTAGAGACAAGGGCCTATGTATTAGCCAACTAAAGAAGGGTGAAATTTTATCACATACAACAGACCTCCTGAAATCCATGGAAGCAAGCGAAATCTAAGAGTGGGCGGATCAAGTCAGAGGTGAGGCTTCTTATGACAGGAAGGTCGTATGGATCACAACAGAACTGGTAGAGGGCACTATTTTTCATTCAAATGCCCCATTGTAATTAGTTCCTCATACTTGCTGGTAGAATAAAAATAAAGGAAATATCTCTTTTTCCCTTTAAACAACTTAGTAAAATCTTGTATTTATAGCTAACCACAGTTTTCAGGTATGTTAAGAACCCCACTTAAGAGAAGAACATAAGAGGCAGATCTCTACTAAGGCCATCTTTTTAAATAAGCCTGAAAATTTACTCTGTGGGGTTAAATGACTAAGGTGAGCTGTCTACATTAATCAATTCAGGTAAGAAAATGACCAAATGTCTATGTGGTGCTGTGTGGAGACAAGACACTGACAATCAAAGCAAGAGTTTTAATGAGACTTAATTAAGACATGTATCAATCTTCAGCTACAACTTAATTTTGAAACCATCATTGCCAACTGAGTTCAGCTGTGCTGATTACCAAAGACTGGGAATTCAGAAAATCAGCTGTTAAATAAAGACGGTCTACAGAGAGACTTCTAAATATTCTACCCAGACAGTGTATAGTTGAGGCTTTGAACATATGACTCAGACCTGCAGATTTTGGTCAGGGACCAGACTTTAACTCACACCCAGCTAGACCTCCCAGGAAGTGCAGAGTTCCTCTCGACACATCCTGCCACCTGGGAGACTCAACACCAGAGACTAGGACACACTTACTAGTACATTCTTCGCCATCCTTCCAATTTTTAAATAGTTCAATTTAACTAGAAGTATTGTCTTCCCCTGAGCGAAATCTGTCTCTTTGGAGTTTTATTGTTTCAGTCTCTTGCTCTCTGACATTAAGCATATGAATTCTAGCCCCACTTCTCTGTTTTGTTTTGTTTTGTTTTTCCTTTTCTAAACAACAGAGCTCCCTGCTGTTTCTACTGTCCCTGCTATAAGCATTATTTTAGGCCTCAACACTATTTGAGTCAGTCGCTTCCCAAAGAAATCCAGTTGCTGTGCTTCTTAAGACGTGGTAACTCGAAGTGTGATCAAATCAGTATGTCATATAGAAGGACTACTGCCTCCAGTCCTCTGGACTCCACAATTTTGTAACTGCTACCTAAGTTTGCATTAACGTTTGACAGTTATACCACACTGTTGGCTGATTCTCAACTTGTAATCAACTGAAACACCAGTCTTTTTCTTATGAACAGCTATGGAGTCAGGTTCCTCTATATTTTGTACTTCACCCATTGATTAATTTAAGTCTAAATTTCTTCCATCCTTACTGAACAAATAACCAACGTCTACTAGTAGAAAAATTTAAAAATACAGCAAGATGAGTAAGAATAAAAAGTATAAATCATCGTTTTATTCCAAACATTTGAAGACAACTGCCATTTACTCTTTGGTAAATACTTTATCGACCTTTTTTTCTAGGCATACCTATGCTGAATGTGGAATATTTATGTGCATTTTTATGCATACACACAAAATGTAATTAGTATATATACTCTTATGATCACCCCGTTTTCCAAGTTGCATTTTGTAAACATCTTTAAATTTTTTAAGATACTTATTCACCTATACTTTCATTTGTAATGCCTTCACAATACTCCAGTTTTAAAGGAAACATTATTCTATGTACTAAGAAGCACTCCAGAGTCTTTAGGGCCCCTCTGCAAACCCAACCTGACAATCTGCTTCTGGGCTACTAGGGCTGGACCTGGTCACCAGTCCAGGGCAGGACTGGGAACTGGAGGCTTCTCTGTCCACTGAGCTCCGCTCACAGCGCAGCCCCTCCCCCGTCCGCCCACCAGCACTGTCAGCTGCACCCTTGTATTCGGATAGAGCTGGCTGCCCACCAGGGTGAGGCCACGGCCTAAGAAGCCAGCCATCCTCTGGACTCTGTCTCTTCCTAACAGCCTCTTGTGAAAGAACTTCACCTCCCCCGTCCACCAGAGCTCTGCCCCCTGCAGATGTGTGCACACATACTAGGGCTCTCCAGAAAAAATCCAGCCATAAATGCCTCCATATTACATGGCTGGATAATTTCCAGACAGCCCTCCTATGTGCAGACTATAGAACCAAAACAAAAGTCAAGTCACTTATCTGGGGAACCAAATGGACTTGGCCAAAGCAGGCACATTAAAGAAAAACAAAACTTAACCTTACCTAAACTGCAGGAGGGTGCAGCTCTTCTCAGAACTCGGCAGAGCACGCCACCCAGCCCCCACACACCAACTCGGTGCACGCCATGTCCGGACTTCCGCGTTCCTCTGACGCGAAGACCCTGACCCAAACATAAAGACCCACAGGCAACCAGTCAGCTAGAAGAGCCAAAAAGCATCGCCATTTACCCCAGAAAAAAAAAGCCTGTTAGTCTGAGAGCAACTCGGAACTCTCAGCCCCTGCGGGCCTAGGTGTCCGGCTTGCAGGTGGAAACCCCGGCAATGAGCACCCCAGCTTCGTTTGACTCGGTGTGCCGTTTAGTTTTTGACAACACATACCTGTATGCACACAGGAACCCGCCCAGAGGTCCAGCCTGCAACGCAGCCCGTGCTGCAACAAAGAAATGACGGAACACCCTCAAAAAAAGACATGTAAGGTCGGCTGAGAGAGAAGAGCGCGCGGGACGCTGTAAATCCGGGTTAAAGGCTCGTGTGGGATTCTCTCGCGAGAAGTAGGAAATAACGCGCAGGCGCACTGCAGCCGCCGCCTGGCAGCCGCGGCCGGTGGGAGAAAGGCGTGTGATGCAAGGGTGGAAGTAGAAATAGCTCAGACTCCAAAGAACAGGCCACAGCTCACCACCTTAAGGTGCTAAGGCTCACCCTGCTCAGATTCCCAAAGGTGGCGGTGGTGGTCCAGCAGAAGGTTTTGATCCTTGCATTGGTTTTGTGGCTTTTCACCTATGGGACGTCGCCACTGCTCGGTGACCTGGCAGGGGTACATTCCGATGTGGCAGCCTGTGACTTCACTGCTTAGACTGCTGTGCCTGGTGTCATCACATATAAAGGTGCCAAGATGCGGCTCCTGGATCGCCTGTGTATCACTGACGGTGCCAATGACAGGAAAGGTAGAAGCTGTCAAGTTATTGCAGTGGCCCTGACGTGTCACTGGGTCCTGATTGCTCTGAATGCCCTGAGGTCCTTAGGACATAAGACCATCGAAAACGAGCTGGAATGGAAGGCTTTGGCACTCACTTGAACAGCCAACCCCCTCACATTGGTTGTAAGAAGAAGGATGAGGGCGAGGGGCATTAATCTCTGGGCCACTTGCCCTCATAGCGAGCTGGATATGGAAACTGTGAAGAGCATTCTGGCGGAGTACAAAATTCACAGTCCTGATGTAACTCTGCGCAGTGATGTCACATCATGTGATCTTGATGATGTGGTAGAAGGGAAGAGTTTGCACCCCCAGGATCAGATCTCTACTGAGGATTTGGATCTCACCTATAAGGTGCCTCACTGTTTACCCATCTCTGCCCATCACTGCTGGAATTTTGATGACACACTAGAAAAGATCTGGAACCATCTGAAACTCCTGGGACTTATACCAAATCCACAGGCTGTTCGCCAGATTTCACATCCCTGGTCGTGCTGCCTTACCTAGGACCACTGTAGAGGAAGGATTTCTGCACAAAGATTCACCAAAATGTCAAAGAATTTTAATGTGCTCTGGTCTGGAGTCTCTCTGTGAAACACAGTTCTCAAAAAGTGGGTAAAGACTGTACGTTGGAGGACTCAGACGTCACTCAGACTGCGAAGAAGTGAAACCTTCCCCTTTCCTCATTGGTCAGGCCAACCACAGCAGCTTCCCCTGTGACCTGGCACCCTCCTCTCCCAGGTGTGTTCTGGCTTCACGAGCCACTGCAACAGGACTTAGGGCGGAAAATGGAGACCCCCAAACTAGAGTTTCACTTGTCTTACCTTGGTCTCATCTTGTATATTGAACTACATAAAGGACCTGGTAGAAAGAAAGTATAACCACCTTAGGTAAAGATTTCTATTTGGGAATTTATAATGAAGGTGGTCATGGGATCATAAACATTTTTGAAGTCTTGTTCAGGGCATGCATATGCAAATCTGCAAATATGTAAACAGAGGCACCTTTACTGAAGGTGAGGCTAATGAATGTTTAATGAGTTCTCAAGTGATATAACCTTTCAGTGACAGTGCTCTCTCTGATTTTAATGCTTGCATATAGGATGCATCAGTAATTAATTATTTAAACTTTTTCCTTCCATCATTTAATTAATGGGAAATAAAGACAAACTTGAACATAATCTATTACTGCAGAAATTGACAAAATAGTGTAATTACCAAAGAGAAAAATGTTTTGTGAAAGCTCGTATAAGGCCAACTTCGTTGATTTTTAAAATACCTATATTTACAAAAAATATGTGAAGATCAATTTAAGCTTGATGGAAACCCAAATATTTCATGTTTGATTTATGAACATGATGGATAGGAGCTGCTATGAAACAGAAGAAAAGGTAAACCCTTAAAATATTCAATTCTAGCATGTGCCCATGACCTTTCTTATGCCTTGTGCCACATAATGAATTATTCATAAAACATAACAATATGACATAATACGGTCATACACAGTGGAACAAATCATTGAGCTGGGAGATAAAAGATTATAATTCTCATTTGTCTCTGCCATTAACTATGTAACACTGTCCAATTCATTCTCTCTACAAAATTTTAGGAAACTTCTGTCATGAGCTATGCATGTTACCAAGCAATGGGATATAGCCTTTAATAAAATGCCCCTGACTTCATAGAGCTTATAGTCCGGTCAATTCAACCTCTATTTAAGTAATTTACTTTCTAGTCAAGACACATAATTTCTTTTAGTCTCAAGTGTTCTCATTTATGAAATGAAGGAATTGGATATTTATATATCCTACCAAAGACTCCTGAGTCTTCATCAATAAAACGTGTGCTTCTAGTCATGTTTTTTGTATGACTGTAGGTTGCCCTGGATTCATGTTGCAAGATCCCTATGTGACCACTAGCATCTGCTCCGTGAGCCCACTGGCGTTTGTGCTATATGGTATGTTAAATACTATCAATACTTGATGAAAAATGCACATGTCCATCCCAAAATCATGACTTTTTAAAGATCCATTCTATAACTCAAGAATTCCAACCAGTGGCCTCTGGAGGTATGAGAAATAGTGATTTTCTCCAGCTTCAGAGTGGTCTGAGAAGAGTCTAGAAGGCAAAAGCACCCAGTTTGTGGTCTCCTAAAGCAAGAAGCCTTATCTATTGCCTTTTATGTACTGTGTACATATATCGTTTTCTAGATATGCCATGATGTAGATGAAACTGGGAAGTATTGCTCTACCCAAACAAGTTATAAAATCAAAACACTAAATACTACAATGTAGGCAAAGAAATAAAGTATATTAAAGGTCAGAAGAAAATTAGGAAAATGTCACAGTCAAGTTCTAAAAAGTCTTTTAGAGCACCAAAACTAATTTAATATTATCTGTATAAAATTGGAACCAATTTTCAGAAAAGGCATTAGATTATTTCAGACTATTTCAGAAAGTATAAACCTATACATGAATATGGCATTGAATCTAAAGTGGAAGAATAAGCAGACATCGTTTTGTCAAGTGTCGATGAAGGTATAAATTCATCATGTCAGTTTATGAGGCAGTATCCCCTTCCCCTTTATTTAATATGTTTATAAATATCATTCACTAAAGGGGCTATGAATAGCCTCTAAAGTTAAATAATATATATGAGAGCTGTCCAGAAAGTATACAGCCATATAATATGAAAAACAGAAGCATTTATGACTGGAGGTTTTCCAGACAGCCCTCGTATTACTGGATCTAAATGACACTAGTTCTTCCCATGGAACTCTAAGGGATAATTATTTTTAAAACTTCCTTGTTCATTCTTAAATAGAAGTAAAAGTAAATACTTAGATCAAAGCCCTGACTTATGTAAGAAGTCCTGTTGATTCCACCAGCCTTCGAGTCACTCAAATCTGTCTACCTCCCCATTCACACTGTCACTGCCTTAAGTATGGCTTTCAGTATGTCATCTGACCCATCTCTCTATTGTTTCCAGAATGTTTCTCTGTGCTCTGAAAGACATTCTAAAGGATTCCCTTTGTCTACATGGAGTAAGAAGGAAGAACACCTCCAAATCAGTATTAGTCTATGCTCTGCCGTCAGCATTATCCCTCATTAAGAATACGAAGATTATTGTGGTACCAGGTAAATAATCTTATAAGAATGAAAGCAGGTTTGACTTCACATACTCCATCATAAGGCCTTGGAAGCCCCTAGGAATCCATGAGCCATATCTCACAAATTTGATGATTTAATTCTTGTCAAATTTTGATGTCTTTGTTAATCACCTGAGAATTCTGATTAACACGTACACTGTGGTTTAGTTGATCAGGGATAGGGCCTGAGAGTCTTCATTTCTGTCGAGATTCCAGGTAGTATTACCACAGCTGGCCCCATGGATCACTCTTTGAATAGAAAAACTTAAACATTAAGGACATAATTGAGTCATATAAATGGAAATCCGGAGGCATACCTCTACGAATATTTGATTCTAAGGGAGAAAGGGAAGTGAAAAGTGCAGAGGTCAATGGAGCATGTCAGCTGTACTTATAATTGTTTAAAAATTGCCAGAAATTCCATTACATACTTTGCATTTATCCTGTGATTCTATGTATGTCATTACTTTATGTCCAGGGGAGTCTGAGAAAGCAAGTATTTTTCACTGGACATATATTTTTAACTGAGAGAAATGGAGGACGTCTTAGTAAGGAAGAAGAGTGGATATTGGGTAGGAAACTAGCAGTGAAGTGACAGAAATATTGAGGTTATTGCAGATTCATACTCTAGGCCTGAGGACAGCTTGGCTTAGTATACAGTCACATGACTGTGTCTCTGTCCTCTTACCTCTTTTTGACCAACAGCTTCTTATAAAGCAAGGTTAGTAACTACTGCTGGTGGGCCAATTGCAGTCTGTCTGTTTATGGCCCTTGAGCTAAGAATGATTTACGTTTTTAAAGTGTTGTTTAAAAATAGAAGAGAGAAGAACATGTGATAGAGATTTGTGCAAGCCCATTAGATGCCTCGATAGAAAGATGAAACTGGACATACCATAAGATCTGGAGTTCTGGGATGTTCATAGTTAAAGATACGAATTTGAGAGTCAACTGAATGAGAAGAAATGTACAGCCACAAGACTGGATAAAATTATGCAGAAAGGGTAAGGAGGAAAGCGAAAAGGGCTTGTCTGATCCCCAGAGGACACAAATGTTCAGAAATCAGACATAAGAGAAGAAACCAGAAAATTAAATGAGAAGGAGCAAACCACTCAAGAAGTGCAGTAGCAGAAAGGTTGAGAGAATCAAGTAGTCCAAGAAGGCAATTACAGTTAATTCTGTCTAATGCTACTAAGAAATACAGTAAGATGAAATAGAAGAGGTACCAAGAGATCAGTCACATCAAAAACTATTTCACTGGAAAAATCTGGATGACGGCCCATGGGGAGTTTGTTGAAGTGAGACATACAGACCATAAAAATCACTTCCTTTAATAAGTCTTGATGTAAAAAAAATACAAATACACACACACACACACACACACACACACACACACACACATGATGGAATTAAAATAAGATGTGAGATCAAGAAAAGAGATAATTTTGTTTGTTTTTTTTTTGTTTGTTTCAAGGTTGCAAATGTTAAAGCGTGCTTTTCTGCTGATATAAATTGATACTTTAAGGATGAGTCTGCAGGCCAGATGTGGAGGAGTAAAGAGACGACTTTCCTCCAGAGGAAAATGTGTAGGAAAGCCAGAAGGAAGGAAATACTATGAAAGAATTGGGTCAGTCTGCCTAGAGATGGCTGAGGGAAGCAGGACACCCGAGCCAGATGTAGGTAGGTTCGGTAATGTGCTCTCATGCCGATTTCTTACACCTGCTTTCTGAATTGGCTTTCAGGGAGAAATTTACACACCATTTGCAAATAATAATAACATAAAACACTGTTGGTTATAAATGTCACGTAGCCAATTGTTCAACAGAACATTTCGTTGATTTTTTCTGAACTTCTACGTCCACAGCTAATCTATGGTTTCAATTAACAAACAAGCATAACTTCCATGTTAATCATGCTGATTGATGTCTTCATTTTCATTGACAAGTAAGATGAAAGTGAAACAATGAAGATGTATCTCTGAATCTTACTTATCGGTCCATGGCATGAAGGGTTTCTTTGTTGAATCACGTAGTTGTTTTCCAAACCTGGAAGAACATTTCCTTAATGGGTTAGGATACAATGATGCAATGTAATAGCTATACACATGACACTTTTCAAGTTTAATCTGTATTATTAACATTTTCTCTATCACTTTCTTAAGTTTGCATAGTCAACAAAACCGTAAGTCAAGTTTTGATTAATTTGGTTTCTAGCATTTGCCAATTTCTGTAATGTAAGTATGCCCGCCATGGCCAATTTCAACCTACCAACGGGACATCACTAAACACTAAATTGAGAAGAACTGCACAATAGCACGTCATTATATGATACTTCCGTGATACAGACACAGTAGGTGTAAGATACTAGTAAAATGTAGTAAAAATGTGTAGGAAGTGACAAGTTTTGAGTATTTATTGCCTGTGTTTCAAATCTAATGTATTTAATCATAAGTTTATATCATGATGTCTGTAAGTTTTAGTATAACATCGGGTTTGACAACCAGCACACAAAATTCCTGAAAGTTTAGCTTTGACGAGCTGGTACAAATTCCTCCACGCCATTGTGTAGGGGCCATCTGATACAGTGTCTCACGGGCCAAGTTAAAAATATTTGTTATCAAACTGACTGCAAAGGGAAACCATCACGTACTTTAAACATTTAAAAGTGGGGCCGTAGGAGCAATTAGACCCACAGAAATATAACTAGTTTATGAAATAAAGTTGTTGGTTGCTCAGTAATTCAACAAAACAGGAGAACTTAAAACCATGGTTTAGATGGCAGTTGGAAAGAGTTACATTTCAATATGCCATACAGGGTTGGAACTAAATGACTTTTTAAAATCCCTTTCAGCTTAGTTATTCTGTGATTCTCCATGACTATACCAACTGCTGGGAATATGCAAATATAGAGCCCACAGCTGACACTCTGCGAGACAGATCTTGGATAACCAATGCTTCAAGCCCAGTAGGTTCCAGTAGAAAGTGTGCTGATCTCAAGTCTGGTAAGCTGTTTTGCAAGGCCGAAAATCTTCTGATGAATCTGATACAATTAAAAGAAAAAAACAGTAATGTTAAAAATAACATGGCACCCTTGGGTTTCTAGTACTAAACTCAATATGGATAAGTGGCACATAGAATACAAGCTGAAAATGAAATTTGGTTTTATTGCTATAAAGCTAATGAAAAAGTAGTTCACAGAAGAAATGAGGTCATCATACTATTTGCTACCACTTGTCATCCCTAGCGTGAAAATTTTTACAAAAAACAAATAGAGATGCATTCACTCCACAATGAAAAGGTGGCCTGAAAAAAGCCTAAAATTTTGCTAAATCCCTAGAATAACCAAAATTAAACTGTAGAACTTTTAAAAATGTGATGTCGTGACACTCGCGAATGCGCTGTTTTCGACCCAGCTGTAAAAAGCGGCTTGATGGGAGCCAACGTGTCTTGGCTGGTGGGTTACGAAAGGCACGGCCAGCGCGTTCCCCCTGTCCAAGGCCGCAGAAGCTTGTCATTACCCTGTCAGGGACAGCTGGTTAGCAAGCCTGGCTAATCAAACTAAAAACTACTCCTATTCAAAGTGTAGAGCTTTATTGAAAGGCTTGAAAATAACTTAAAAAGTATACTTGGTAGTGAAATAATATTATAAACCACAAAATGTAACTAGCTATGGCTCCAAGATCTTAAAAAAAAAGATTTTTAATAAGAGAAGTGTAATGATTAAAGGTGAAATCTCAAGAGATGTGATTGAAAATTTCTCTTTCCAATTGTTGTAAAAAGTGACCATTCTTTTGCAATTGTGAATAAATAATACTCTTGAGAATGTAGAATTAAATTAGCACACCTGTTTTTTTATTATTTAGCTGTATATTTAAGATTTGTATTTATTATGTCCGTTTCACATTCTTTATTGATTCATGTGTACAAAAGGCATCAT
Organism: Lyroderma lyra; assembly: GCA_004026885.1. Lineage (NCBI taxonomy): Eukaryota > Metazoa > Chordata > Mammalia > Chiroptera > Megadermatidae > Lyroderma > Lyroderma lyra. Next base: position 11,005 of record PVJL010013484.1, read on the forward strand.
ACTTAAGTTGTTATTAAAATATTATTAGCAAAAAAATCCTCTAATGAGTATTATTGTGTTATTCATTGACAAGCATAGATATCTAATGTAACATACTAACAAGAATAAAAGACCTAACTAGAAGCATAAAAACCAAAAATAGAACGAATTGATTTGCATAAAATGATTTAATATTGAAACACCATATTTCCAGAACTCCTTCTGTGCCTAATTCTGTATCATTTGTTTAAAAAGGATTACTAGCTAATATGATGTAATTCATTACCAAAGCTTGTAGTTGTGTAGTCCTAAATACGTGATGTACCACATTATGTCATCCACATGTAATGTAATATGTGATATGACTAGTTTTCACCATAAGGACTTCTTAACCATCTCAAAAATCCTACTCTATATTATCTTTTTATTTGGTAGAATAATGAATTCCCATCAATTTACTTTAGAAGTTAGTTTTGTTTTTCAAGTGTATGATTCAGAGAGAGAATGACTTTATGCACAGTTTCTTAATGAGTACATGGCTATGAGTTACTCATCTGGCTTAGAGATAATAGCCAGAGAGAAACTAACAATGGAAGCAGTAGGTATATTCACAATTTGACTTGAGAGAAGGTTATTGTCATCAGTTCATGAGTGAGGTGGCAGAGTAGTTCTGTAGTTTGTGCCTCTCTGCATTAGAAAATAAAAGCTCTTGGAAGCACAGGGAATAAACAATATTAAGGCTTACACAGTCAGCTCCCATAAAAAATTAGGATATGTACTGCTCGCATAATCAAATATGTTAAAAACATAAGAAAGTATTAAAATCTGAATTATATTCTTCCAAATCAGTAAGTTATTCATAGTAATAGTGAACAGTAAAGATTATGTTTTACCAAATAAATTTTTAAAAATCCATATAATGTGAGCTGTGTTGAGCACATAGTAAATATTCAAGAGTGCTGACTCTGATAAGGAGGATATGAAGTCACCTCAAATCTCTTACCATACCTAAGTCTTTAAAAGTATCTTTCAGGAGTAAGTCTGATACCCTTTGTCCCAGCAATATCCACTTTGAGAAGCTTTTTCTTGAGAAATAACTAGATATGTATGCCAAAATTCATATGTAATGATTTTCTTAAAAGCTCACTAGAATGAAGGTAATGTTAGCAACCTAACTATTAAATAAAAGGAAAATGGTTAAGTCAATCATGATTCATCAATAAAATGAAACACTATGCAGCCATTATAAATGATGTTGTATTATACAGAATAGTATTGGATGACAGGGTACATTCTTCATAGCATATTGTTTAATGGTAAAATTTGTACATCCAGCATGATTTAGCTATGTTTTGAATATATATTAACAATGCATACCTGATATTTATTTACATTTCAAAACTTACGTATAAATTATGCAAACACACATACACATATAATGAAAAAATAGATATTAATATATCTAAAATGAACAACTGTATCTGGATGGTGGTGACTTGTGTATTTTGTTCTTTAATCTCCATTTTTTCTGCATAGTTCCAATTTTCTATGTGAGTATGCTTTAGTTTTGTGAAGTTCATGGACACAGTCAGTAGTTTAGTGGTTGCCTGAGGTTCAGGAGGGGGAGGATGGGCGAGGAGGGAGGGAAAGTCAAGTACATGGTGATGGAAAGAGAACTGACTCTGGGTGGTGAGCACACAATGTAACAGATACACAATGCCCTGTGGAATTGTACACCTGGAACCTATGTAATTTTTGCAAACCAATGTCACCCAGTAAGTTTAGAAAGAAAGAAATAAAAAGAGAGAGAGAAAGAAAGAAAAGTATAAATTTAGTATCTATTGAATGACCTACTAAGGGAAGTTTTCTAGACACTAATAGGATTAGGAAAGGTATTTAGTGAGTACATTGATTTTATTTGATTTGAAATTTGAGGTTCTAAAGGATCCTTGAATTGTAAATCAGGATAATAGCCAATGCTAGGATGCATGCTGGAATGAATGACTCAAGGAATCAATAGAGTCAACTTCAAGTGTTTTCACAAGCCACATCTATTAATAACCCACAGAGTCTTCAAGCAGTTTAGGACACTAGTTCACTAAATCCAGCAAGCACTTCTTTGACAAGTTCATTTTGAGATTATCTCAGTGATTGCAAATGCCTTAAAATCCATAATTAGAGAATATGGCCCTACCTCGACATCCTGAACATCTGAAGAGAAAAGCTAATCTACAGAAGCAGGCAGTTGGGTATGAGAATACAAGAGGCAGATGGCTCTGGTGGTCTTCAGCAGGTGCTCATTTACATATTTTGGCCATAACCTTCCTTGCCTTTAGCCCGGCATGCCATCATACGCTAGCTTGAATGCACATTTAGACCAAAAGCTGTGTGATCTAGCAAAAGAATGAACTGGATATAGACCCTTAGGTTTGATTTATGGTCCTGGTCCATATGGACATGCACAGTTCTAAACATGTCCCTTACATTTTGTGGATGCCCCTTACCTCAACCAGATTTCCTGGTCATACTATTCATACAGACAGGGAACTAATGGAAAATCATGTTTGAGAGGACTTGGGTTTCACCATAAGTTACTGATATTTGAAGGGCCCAAATTTTGGGAAGAAACAGAATGGCATAGGGAGCAAAGCCACAAAACTTGGAGACCAGGAGATAATGGTCCTCTCCCTGTCCATAGTCATAGTGCAACCTTTAATATATATAATTTTATCCATCTTTAATTGACCTATGTGCAAAATGTGGGTAGAAGAACCAGGAAAGAGAAAATAGGAGTTTAGCTATATTGTGTTTAAGATCTTATTAAAGTATAAACATGCTTTAATTATATTCCATGAAGTGGGTAATGATAGCTTTTTTTGAAAACTAAAATTCTAAAATTTTAAGTGACTATTATGTGTTAATGGGAATATATATATAATAGAACATCATTGAAATAAAGGGTATGTTAAAACAAATCACTGAAACAAAAGGATATGTAATTGGATATAATATTGAACAAATACTTTGCCAACACATTGAATAGATCTGTGAATAGAAAATAATTGAAATATCCAATATATGTTTTTATGTTTTTTCACACTAGCTAAATATAAGGATTCTTTCTTATATGTAATATTTTTCTACATCATTAATACCATAAATTTTATCATTATGATTCTTTCAGATAGCAGAAATATTGCCTAATTTAGTCTTTAGTGTACCAGTGAAACTTGTGATATAGTAGGTTAAATGAATACTATAATTATAAAGAAACTAGTTTTAAACATGTTTTGTAGAAAATGACTAGTTGTTTTTTAAATATTAACTGCTATTTATTGAAAACATTTCAAGTCTAGTCACTTCATAACCTGCATCCCATAAAATCAAATTGATTATGGAAAAATTCTCCTCAGCAAAGTAATAAAATCATCTGAACAGTTAATATTGTGGTAACACATTTTAGTATCACATTAAATAAACTAAAGTTTAAAAATCAAATGCAAAGTTTTATTCATGGTTCATTCCCTTGTTGAACAATCTTTATGCAAGGATATGTGTGCAGCACTGCCATAGGCCTTAGTCTTGAAATAATAGGTGAATATTTGTAAGGAAATTTATTTTAATCTCAGTTTCTTTTCATTGTGCTTTAGTCTTTCTGATATACTGATCTTTCTACTTATAATGGCATCTTTTTATACCTTGAGAATTTTCAACTATTTGGAACTTAGAAAAATATAAACATACAGAAATTTTATAACCAAAGACCAGCTGAAATGAATAGTATTAGAGATCACAAAGAATTCCAGAAACCTAATTATTTTTATTCTAGGATGCAGAAAAACCAGCAGGTTTCAAATATAATACAGTTGAATCATATTGAGAATGAATTATGTCCATTTCTAAAAGGATAGTATCTTTTGTGTTTAATTTCATAGATTTTTGAGATGACAGTGAATCATACTCAAAGGGAACAAACTTCCTGCCATAGATTTTTTTGTTGACAGAAATGCATTTTCATCCCTGAGAGAAAATAGTGATGAAATTCTTAAATCTGAACAAATTACCAAGTTTTCAAGCAAGTGTAATACAATACAACAAAAATACTTAACAGGGAAAAATGCTCAAAAACCTTGTGAACAATCCATTTTTTTATGGTAGTTGCTCAAATCCGAAGAGAATCGAGAGCTTCCCTGTTATGAACATGAAATATTTTCTGATGATCTCAGTGTCTAACCTTTTCAGGAACCCACTCTCCAGACAGCATTTGAATTGGTTTTTAAGTTTTCCAACACTGACAGTGAGAAAAATAGGCCAAATCTACAAGAAGTGGTATCATTTTTCAATGGTGCAATAAAAGGTAATTATAACACTTCAGGTAAATAGACAATATATTTATGCGTAAGTATAAGGAGAAAGAAATAATTCGATTATTACAGAAAAGTAGAGCATTTGCCATTAGCTCTCCCTAAAGGCTAGGATGAAATTAATGCATAAATAATTACATCAAAGGTTGGAAATCAATTTCCAGTGCTCACCTACTAGAAAGCTAAATGGCCACTTTTGGTCACCTTTTACTCTTGTGACATTTCATGTTTCCTTGTTTATGTTTTTCTTCCTGGTTTTTAAATTAATCCTGACAGGTAGCCAGTTCTAAAACTTACTTCTTTCTCTAATGGAAAAACTTGCAACAAAATTATTTAAAAATAACAATAGTCGGTAATAAAAATTTTATGGCATCATGTAATTGAAAAATAATTTTACATTGGTCATTTTATTTTCAGATATACCTTTAAAGTCCTTATTGATATATCATTAGGTATTTTGTCTCTGAAAATAGGTTGATATGCATGTAGAACTTAAGTGAAATTGTTTCTATACAGTAAGAATTTAGTTGTATTCAAATCTATTGGTGAATCTCCCATTTTTTTCCTGCATATTCAGAGTGAAATTGCACTACCAAATAAATCTTTCAGCCATAAAATTTATATATATGAGTTGGGTAAAATTATTCATGAAAGTAAGCAATTTTGTAATCATTCCCAAGAATGAAAGAGAGAGAAAGTGGAAATAATTTTCTTTCTTAGAAATAGCTCTTAGATTTCATTTGTATCCCAAAGAAAAAAAAGTGTAATATGGAACATTTTACTCTGACAGACTTAATATCTTAAAAACAAAGGCAAAATGTGACAAGTATTTTAATAAGGGTGAATGAGAACTCTGTTTAATTTGGAGCTGCACAATAAGTCACGTTGCACAAACTTAAAACTGGAAGTCACTCCAGAATTGTACGCCTGAAACCTATGTAATCCTTGCTAACAGATGTCACCCCAATAAGTCTAACAATACAAATACATTTTTAAAAAACTGGAAGAAAGAACAGATAGGATGTTTTCTCAACACATATCTTCCCAAGAGCTTTTAGAAATAATGCTCTCCTCTACAGATTATATCTTGTACATGAGCATCGTTTTCAGAATGACAGATGGCAAATACCACAAGGGAAATTTCAGAGCTGGACAAGAGAATATATACAGAAGTCAAGTGAAATCCTCTAAAGTTATATTACAAATCTATGGGAAACAAACAAGAAATAGATGCCCAAACTTTGTACTTTCTCTTTGTTACTTAATCCTTCAGACACGCTACCTCTCAGGATGTGTTGAGTTGAGCAATTCTTATTCTCAATACTAGAAACAAATGGGGAAACACTGATTTGGTTTCAAGCCTTGAATGAGTATAAACCGACAGGTAGTTTGATAAAGGTAGTCATATGATGACTCTTTATAAGAAAATGTTTGACAGGCTGTCAAACTCTTTCGGAGAAACAAATAGTGGATAGAGTTGCTCTAAGGAATACACGTCAAGTCAGTTATCTTATTCCTACATCATTATTTGGAAACTAGGTGAATGATCTCTGTGGATCTCACGTTAGAAATCAGATTAAAGTGATGCAGGTTGATTGTGAAACATCCCCTTAATGTTACCAAGACAGTAAGGACATTCATGCCAAAATTTTACCACCAGGTAGGCTTGTTTTCACCAAGATTTCAAACAGATATTGACAACACACAAATACAAGTTTATGGTTTAATCAGTTCATTTAATATAAACACTGCAGTTCAGAGGCTTATGTATCAACTGTCAAAAGTTAGAATCTGAAAAGAAAAGCTATCAGGGAAAAGGGAAAGAAGAATAATTCTCTGGAAGTCCACTAAAACCTGCACTTTATCACCTGGGTAGTGAGAGCAAGAGACCCTTGTGTAGCAGACAAGATGAGCAGATCATCAGTTAAAACAAAACAACTCGATCACACACTAAAGGCTGTTTGTGACTTGGCATTTCCTAAGGAATATCATCCAACTACTTTAACTTTGGCATTCTAGAGCCCCTGTGATCTCAACGGCACGTGCTTCTCCAGCTTTACCTCCCTGTTCTCTATCTTCCGGTGCCAGCAGACGGCTTATCCGATATTTACGCCGACTTTGCTGCTGTTCTCTTGACCTGAATTCCTTGCTCTATGCCTCTGCCGGCTAAAACCTTACCTAACTTTTAAGGCACACTTTAATCCCTCAAATCCCATAGCTTCTAAGAAAACACCTCTGATTTCCTCGCAAGAATTATGCTTTCTTGTGTATGTATAGATCTTGGTTTGACTCTGCAATTAATTGACTCATAAAAAATAGCTAATTTTATGCATCTGTCAGCTGTCATTGTGCCCCAAATCTGACAATTAAGTTCGCAAACTTGCCACCATGTGCTTATGTTCCAACAACCTGGTACGGTGTCATAACCTTGGCAAGGTTTGAGTACCACAGCTCTGAGGGCCATTCCAGAAAAAGAGTTCCAAATGGCTTTAAAGGGTGGACTAGGTCCTGGCATTAGTGCATAGCATCCCAAGGGGAGTGTTTTGAAGGTGACCATGGTGATATTTGGCAATGAGGTATGGAACACTTTTTCTAGGATGAGTTCATGGAATTAGTCACTTTGTATCTCATTTATATTTGAAAAGTTTGTGGAATTTAATTAAATGAATTAATAAGCAGATTAGCAAATCACATAGAATATTGCATTTAAATATTCATTATAACAAACAAGCAAAACCTGGGAAAGTCTTCCCAGACCATGATTTTCCATTTTATATGAGGGCTGTCTGGAAAAAAATGCAGGCATCAATGCCTCTATTTTTTAATATCACATGGCTGGATACTTTCCGGACAGCTCTCGTACAACGGGGGGAAATATCTCTTGGATCTTCTGCTGCGAGTCTTCCTTGGCATCTGAGCACCCAAGTGTTCTTCTAAATCAGTAGCCTGTCTCTGAGAAGTTCATCTTAGACTCACCCTGTATGTTTATCTTCTAGGGTTGATTATGGTGTCAGGCACAGTCGTCCTGCCTTATCCCTGGTGAGTATATTCCAAAACTCCAGAGGATACCTGAAATTGTGGCTAGGACCAAACTCTAAATAATCTATGAGTTTTCCCTGTACATTCATACCTGTGATAAAGTTTAATTTCTAAATTAGGCACTGTCAGAGATTATCAACAAGAACTGATGACAAATTAGACCAATCATCACAATATAGTGTAATAAAAGTTATCTCAAAATATCTCATTGTGCTATACCCATCCTTTTTCTTGTGATGATGTGAGATGACAAAATATCTTGTTAAGACCTTTTACCTGTTCACGTAAAGGAAGCACTTTTTAACTTCTGTTTGGCATATCCAAAAGGCCAGCCAGCATCCCTACTCTTGCACTTGGGGGCCACGAATGAGCGTCACTCGAACACACGCACTGTGATACCACAACAGTGGATCCAATAACCAAGATGGCTACTGGGTGACCAACAGGCGAGTAGCCTATGCAGCACGGACATGCCGGACAAAGGGATGTTTACATCCTGGACAGGACAGAGCTGGATGCGCGAGATTTCATCGTGCTACTCAGAATGCGTGCAACTTAAAACTTATAAATTGTTGATTTCTGGAATTTTCCATTTAATGCTTGCCAACGGCAGGTAACTGAAACTGCAGAAGCAGAAACTGCAGATAAGGAGGGGGAACTACTGAGTTCAGGCCCAACAGCACTGCACGTTTTCTTCCTAACAGATTGCCGTCGTTTCTGGGCAAAGCATCACATGAACTGCGCTCTGAGTGCTAAAAACTAAAGTCGGAGACATGAAATATTGACAATAGCTGTTACATACTTTTATATATACATGGAGTTTCAGATGCTAGACTAAAATGAGAAGTGTGTGTTGGCTCGGCAGTAACGGCATGGTGTTCCACAAAAGCGTTCTGACTTTTCCCATGTAGCGACGGAGAGAAGTGTCTCTGATTACTGATTTAACAGAAAAATATTACACTGGCGTCATAGTCCAACACGAACTTGGATCTCACCAGAGGCTCTCAGCAGTTCCCGTCTTCTAAGCCATGTGCAGTTAATATTTTATGAACAAACCAGCTTGAATGATCAATGTAAGAACTCCTACCAGAAAACAGTGCCCGCGTCCTGCTCTGGCACCCCCACAGGGTCAGCTGTTTTTAGATTCGAACACCCATAGACATCCAGGCAAGAGTTACTCAGGACTGAAGCTCCTCTGAGAGAGAGAAAAATAAAGGAATCTGGCTGGGGTGCTGGAGAGCAAGAAGCTTCAGCTTCTGGATTTTTCCTTTCCTCTCTCCATGACGCTGGCGCTGCGTCACTGATCTCATGTTACGTAGTCCTCGTTGCCCCACTCAGTGGGTATCTGTGACTCGTCCGGGCTTTAACCACTGCGCCTGCCGCTACGGCCTCGGTCTCTCCACCTCGCCTCGTTGCTGATCACTTCCATGAACCTCGACACCTGCTCTGTTCTGTCTGTTATCTGCTTACCCAGCACTACCTACTCCTGTTGCCTGGCCTTAACCGTGTTTATCTCTGTTTTGTTTCCTTCATTATAGTTTTTCTAGGGGCTTCTCACCCCACTCTCTGAAGAAAAAAATCGCAAAAGATAATAGCTTTCACCCTCTCAACTTTTCCCGAATACCAGCTGTCACTCACATTACCGAAGGCTTTGGATTTAGAATAGGTACTGTGAAAAACATAATAGATAAGGGAGGGACTGGTGTATTTGCATTCCAGGGCTGCATAGCCAATTACCACGCACTGAGGGACTTGAAAGCACAAATTTATTCTCTCACAGCTTCTGGAGACTAGCAGTCCAAAACCAAGGTATCAACCGGGTTGGTTCCTACTGGAGACCCTGAAGGAAATTCCTGCTTAGATGCCAGTGTCCGCCGCAACCCCTGGTGTTTCTTGGCCTGCAGATACACCACTTCAGTCTCTGCTACCTTCACCCCATGGTGTTCTCCCTGCGTCTCTTTCTCTCTGTCCCCTCTCTTCTCATAAGGACACTTTTCAGACTGGATTAAGAGCCCTCCCTACTCCGAAATGACCACATACAGTAGACTCCCATGGGGACTGGTAGATGCGAGATAAATGTAAGTAGACTCTCTGTTAACTGGAAATTTTGTCCTGGTTGCTTGAGTTCCAGTTAACAGATCTTTCAAAAGTTATATTTTAGAACAAGATCTAAAGTTTTCCTTATGCATATACTTTTATCCTAATGAATACTGAGATAGAGGAAAATGTGTAAAAGTTAAACAGTAATTCTAAAAATAAAAATCTATACCAAATACGAAGTTCTCCATTCATGGTCAAACTGCCTCCCCATTTTAGGTGCCCTGGATAATCCCCACCTCTTCCCAATTCCAAACTGTCAATCTCATTGTGATGGTCTTCGCCTTTATTCCCATGAGACAGAGGACGGCTTTCCCAGTCCTTAAGAGTTAAACCTAGACAACAGGTAATATCTTAGAGCCATGCAAAGTAGGGAGACTCTTACATTCCCCTTACCTTCAGTCAATCCTGGATGCACGTTTATATCAACCCAGGAGAGCCAAGAAGTCTCCAAACACAAAGAGTGGTTGGGAGATGAACAAACTTCATTCCCCTGTGCACCCCACAATCAGTCATCTTAGGAGTTATGTCTGTTTATCTTCTTGGCAAATGTCTTTATTCAGATGCACTGAGAAAATGAGGAAACATTTGGGAACGAATTCGCATCGAGTAGGAAAAATTTGATAATATTTTCAAATACGAATTTCTTTTGGCAAAGACATACTAATAATTCTGCCAGCACTTGGAAGTAAAATTGCACAAAAATGACTCTGTATAGTCTTAAAAACATCCTACGCACCATGGCTCAGTGCAGAAGGCCTCTCCCATGCCTGTTTCTTTCACTTTTAGAACACCACCAATATTCAAAATTTAATTGGCTTCTAAACTGTCATGTCGCAGATAATACGAGTGTAGTGACATATAACTTTTAAATGTCATATAAAAAGTAGAGGAAATATTTATAATGTTAAATGCTCAGTGAAAATGTATTAAAATAATTTCAGGTTTGTATAGAAGTAAAATCTCCTGTACCTATCACATCTTCCATCAGTTAGGAAGTCAGAAAGAAGTATCCTGGGAGACACATAAGAAGTTAAATAAATAAAAGTCCTTGTTTATAAAAATAATTCATTAGTAAAGGAAGTGCAGGTTTTTTTGGTAGAATTTATCAGCAAACTGGTAGTTACATGTCTGTGTGTACGAAGAGTCTTTCTTTCTCTCTCTCTCTTTTTTTTTTTCAATCTTCCAAGGTAAGGAATACTATACCTGAATGTAGAGCAGTCACTATGACAAATTATTGATGAAAACAAACAATAAGCTATTATGCACTTTTATGAAAGGTGCTGAATAGAGATGAAATTAATTGGATTAAGTTTGATCTGACAATGGAATGATAGTCCTGAACTAATTGGTGTAACACTAAGTGAAAGGAAGGGAAAATTGGGCACAAGACCAAAATATCTCATTTTAAACAGCCTTCTGCTCCCTTTTAAAGTATGTGAAGAAAATGATAATTTCCTTTTATTCCTCCCCCATAAATTAAGACACTAAGAGGGTGAAAAAGCATCAGTGAGATTGTGGATCGTTTAGCACCTACCATTTTAGCCAATTTTCCCTCTCATTGTAAGGCCATTGTTAAAAACAGGACAGTATATAATACCTTGAAACACAATAATTTACTGATTGTTGTTATAGCCTGCTAATTTTCCTGTCAAAGCAACTGCTCGATGTAGGGTCAAGGTAGAGACCCAAGCGAAGTGCAGATGAAAGATGGTCATTCTCTTTGGTGACCATTCGAAAGCAGACATTTGTGGCAGCAGGAACATAGACCCTTATGTGCAGTGCACACTAACCTCCCGTTTGGGGTCGTTGAGACAGATTGTAAATGTGCCGGGCAGAGTGCCCAGAGGGCTGGATCCCACAGGGGAAAATGGAGGGCGCACAGATCACAGCCGCAGAGCATTCCTGTGGGAAAGGTCGTCTGGGCTCATCGTTTCTGTACAGAGCCAGGGAGCGGTCCCCAAGTTCATAGCAGTGTGGGTGGGTGCAGAAAGGTTGCTGGGACCTCTGTCTGAGGCTGACTCACTCCCAGACTTGTATGCATTGAGGTGGAGTTTTGGTTGTTTCATCCCTGGTTTTGGCAAAATACTTGGACCCTCGACTCACTCTGTGATCTTTTCTTCTCTGTCTTCTTCTCTGTCTTCTCTCCATCTTCCTCCTGTTCCTCTTCTCCTCCTCTTTCTCACCTCCTCCTCCCTCTGACATCACTTCACCTTTTTCCAGATATATTCCTGCTCCTACAGAAGATTTGGCTTTCTGGTTTGATATTCATCATGCATTCTCTGACCCCCTCTACCTTTACCAGGAAAATACTAGGAATCAGAATTAGAGAAAAGTCCATGGCAGGAAAGTGGTATTAAATAGCAAGTCTGACAAAGCAATAAAGAAGCAGGGGGAAAAGATGTGAAGCCAAAAGGATGAAAGATTAGAATGGTAGCTTTACTCTTTAAGACAAGGTAGATGATAGATAGATAGATAGGTAGATAGATAGATAGATAGGTAGATAGATAGATAGGTAGATAGATAGATAGGTAGATAGATAGATAGGTAGGTAGATAGATAGATAGATAGCAATGAGATTGGTGAGCGCTTATGTGAAATGTCAACTGTGTGCTGCGTAAGGGAGCCAGACAGTTTAAAGGGAATGCCCTTGACCACCTCCACCCCATCTGCCCCAACTACTCCTATTTGTCCCTCAACTTTCTCCAGTTCCCTCTCTTATATGACCTGTTCATCTCTTTGATAATATCTGCCACCATCTGTAATTGTTTATCTGTGAACAAATAGGGTGTATGCTACATGCTGTTAGGAGCCTCTCTTCGTTTTACAATTTATTGTCAACACTAAGCACAGTGCCTGCCGAAAAATTGTTGCTTAATAATTTTGATAAATGCATGCATGAATAAATTTATAAATTTAAAATCTAATTCAAGCGTCTTCTTTCTGAAGTTTTTGCTATACACCTTAGCAACTTATTTCTTATTCCAATGATAGCACATTCTACATACAATTGGATTCCAGTTTAATAAGTTAATTTCTTTACTTGTGACTTCTGACAAGATGTAAGTTCCTTAAAGGTTGGGTCATGTATTTTTCATTCCTCTTTAGATCTCCAGACCACTTAGTATGGAGTTTTGTGAATGAATGAACAGTTTTGAGAAAATATTATTAGGTTCCTGGAACCATTTTTACCACATGAAAAAATTTAAATTTTATAAGTCATCATATATGGGAAATATACTTTTTTATAATTCAGATAGGAGAGAGATTTATATTATTTGCTTCTGGAAATATATTCTGTTGTAATCACATATTTTCTCTTTACCTTCAAAACCACAGTCTATTTTAATCACTTCTTGGGCTAAAAAACATTAGCTGTTCAATGTAGGCAAATTCAAGTCTCTGAAATAATTTTTGAAATACTGTTTTTAAGAACTGGTGACTGGCCTGATCACTCCTTTACCTTCTTCCATTTAACACATGTTGTTGTGCCTAAAAATAATTGTGCATTTCTCTAGAATGCTTAATAAAAACTTCAAAACACAAGAGACTTCGTGACAACAGATGCTAGTTTAAGGGAAACGTCATTTTCCATCGTTTTGCAAATTTTTCACTTAATAAGATGCCCTACATTCAATTAAATTAGAAAGAGACATGTAGGAAATACTTTTTTCCATTATGGATGTTAACTTTTGATCTTTTACCTAAAACTTTGCTTAGATAAAATATTCAATAAAAGGTGTAAGATGCATGTGCTTTAGATTTCTTATCAGAAAAGTGATTATTATTGGGTACCCAACCATCGCACTGGGATGGAAGGGTTTCCTGGGCTAGAGGACCTTCAGTGCGAAAACCAGGCAAACCAGGATGGTTGTTCACCCTACATTGCGTCTTTTTTTTCTTTTCCAACTTAAGTAATAAACTTGAAAGAGTTCTAGAATTTTACAAGAATGCATCTCTAAGGTACAGTTCAAAAGAGGAAGATAACTCATTTTTGTTTGAAAGGCTGACACTTTTATGTTTTATTTTCCTCCCACGATGATGATGATTATTTATTTATAATAGTTGTAAGGGTACAATGGCACTTACAAACACATACAAGAAAAGCTCCGGTGAGGTTTCCCATCAAACTCAATGTACAATGCACCTTACAGAAGCAAAAGAGGTAGAAAATGGTTGGGAAAAAAATCAATACTGGAGGACTTAGTGAAAGAAATGCATCCTGAACTTTCAAGGACAGCTGTCAAGGAATAAAAAAAGGAAGTTTGCTGAAGTATGACTAACCTAGTTTTCAACCTTATGAGAATTATACATGCATGCATTATAGGAAAATGGATTTCTACATCTTTTTATTATATCTGCCTAATATTTTTTTAATTTATCATTTTACAATGACTCTTTTACCTTAATGTTTTCTACCTTAAATTGTTTCCCCTGAGAGTTAAAAACCTACACCAGCTTATTTTGATTACTATTTGTCAGATATGTCATTTTTCTTCCCCTTTCAAATTTACCATGTCACTATATTTTAGATTTGCCTTTTAAAATAGCTTATAGCTGGCAATTTGTAATCCAACTGTAGAATTTCCTTCTTTTAATGGTCAGATTTATTTATTACATTTTCCTTTACTGTGTTTCTTAGTATTTTATTTCTGCCACCTTACTTTGTGACTCTGTGTTCTTTTTTCTATTTTTACTCTCTTCAATTAGATTGAACAATTGTCTTTATTCTATTTTTTTATTCTAAATTATTAGAAGTTACACATTATTTTTCTATTGACCTAGTGGTTCTCCTTAAATTTATAATATGTGTAACGTAACCTGGCAAAGCCTAACATCAATCAATATCTTTATGCTCCCGATTGCTTACTGAATTGTCTTGACACATGTGATAATTAATTTTGTCAACTTGGCTGGGCCACAGTACCCAAATATTTGGTCAGAAATTATGCCAGATTTCTCTGTGAATGAGTTATTTGGATGAGATTCATTTTTAAATGAGTGGACTTTGAGTACCAACCCCCGTGACCCCACCGCCCCCACCAAGGCAAGAAGGAATTCTGCCAGCAGACTGCCACTGGACTTGAAGTACAACTTGTCCCTGAGTCTCCAGCCTGTAAGCCTATCTTGTAGAATGCAGCTTTAAACTGCTGTTTTCTCAGCAGAATTAGCAGCTGGTATGGTCTGCCTCAGCTGTACGAGTGTATTTCATAAAGAATTGTTTTGCTCTGTTGCATTTTCCTATTGATGTCAATTTCATTGTCTCATCATTTAATCTTTTAAAATCTTTGGAAGTGATGTTTTATTGCTATGCTAGTTAAGTTCTAAAGAACATCCCCTCCACACACACCTTTAGAAATAATCTACTCGTTTTCACGTTTAGGTACGAATGTACAACTTTTAGTTTTTGTCTATCTGTTCCTATAGCTCATTGGCTTTTATATCATTTATTATGTCAGCGTTTCCTTTGGGTTGTTTGATGCCAGATAACAATAGTGCATGAAATAAACATAAGGCCTTTCGTTGAAGATACATGAGGCACAGGATTATCTCAATTAGTAACGATAAGTAAGAAATACTATTCTTCCCCCAAATAACAGGAAAAACCTCACCATATTTCTCTCAGAATTTTTCTGTTAAGGTAAAGGAAAATGTATGATTGCCTACATCCTCATATTTGAGAGGTAAAAATTCAAAGTTAATTTTCTGGCCCATTGCAATAGAGATTTTGAAAATGATGGCAATTTCTTAGGTACCAAGCATTATAATTTAGTTGTAAAATAATTCTTAAATATTTTTTAATAAATTAGTAGAACTGCAAGAATAATGTCAAGTGCAAATACAGTGTATAAATTTTTGTCACTTGTCCTATTTAAGGTTTCTACAGAGAAACTCACTGCTACTACAGCCTACCTAACAGGTTTTCTGAAATAGGGGTGTTCACAGAAAGATTTTGAGGATCAGTATGAGGTAATGATTGAACATAAGAATTGAGAATAAAAATAATGCCTTTCATTTTAGAACATCTTCGTTTTTCAGCTGATGGACTTTTCTATTTCACCAAAACTCTGTTAGGAACAACAGATTGTAAGAGTTTACTGTTCTCACAATAGAATTCGCTTTGTTATCACAATCGAAGATTCCAGCCTCTCTGGTTGGAAAGATAGCCATCCTGCTATATAAATCACTGCACTGGCTTCTTCTAACCTGCTTTGAAGCCAGACAGCCTGGAAAAATTTAGCAGCAAGAGAGGTGAGAATTTCCTCTCTTTATCTTAATAAAGTGTTAACTTCAAAATATTAAAGGTCTGCTCTCTTATTCCAAAATAAAAATGCTCAGATCTAGTTATGAAACAATTAAATTATTTTACATTTCTCACCATCTTTCTTAGGTTTGGTCAGCTGTTTAAATACTATATGAGGGCTAGCTGGAAAAAATTCAGCCATTGTCACTATAACAAGAACAGTTACATGAATACTTTCTGAAGAGTCCTTGTATAAAAAAGGGTTCTCTAAAACAAATTCTAATAATTAGTAAAATAAATTTCTGAGCATAAACTTAAAAAAGCATTTTACTCTACTGACATGAATTCTATCAATAATAACAATAACACAATTCCATTAATAATTCTATCAATATAAACACACACAAATACACATATTTAGAGAAACAGACCTACAGAGGACTGGGGTGGGGTTTATTCTAAGAAATTGGTTCATTTGATTGCAAAAGCTGACAAACAATATCTTAAAAAACACCATAAGAGCAATATCCCAAAGAGCAGCTTCAAGAAGACAAATTTTTTATTTCCTTTAATATTTTAATTTCATTACATAAAACTCTAAATTCACATAAGTAATTGGAAAGAAAAAAAGAACTAAAAAGCATGAGTTTGTAATTGCAAAAACGAGTAAGTAATAAATTGAATAATACATCTGCATGAACCACATACACACATCGTCATAGCAGGTTCATTCACAAAAACTGACAGGTGGATTCACCCAAATGTTGGGCACCTGCTCAATGTACACAAACTGTGGTACCTCCGTGCAATGGAGCCTCATTTGCCATGAAAGGAAATGAAGCCCCAATTTGTGTAGAAACACAAAGGAACCTTGAAAACATGCTAAGTGAAGGAGGCTGGACACGAGACTCCGCATGTGGTGGGAGGATTCCATTTGTACGGAGTGGCCAGAAATCAGCAGACAAGGCGTGACCCAGGGCCAGGGAAGCAAGGAGGTTGGAGGGAGGAGGCTACAGGGAGCAGAGCTTCTTTCTGAGAGCAGAACATGTTCTGGAATTGACTGTGGTGATGGATGCACAGCATGGTGAACATACTGAAAGCCACTGAATTGTAGATTTTGTTCATAGGAAGTATATGGCATGTGAATTATAACTCAATAAAGGATTGTTTCTTAAAATAAAGTTTAAGGAGCTTTATTGATAATTGCAAAAATTGAGAAGAAGCCAAAATGTCCAAGGTCAATGGATAAAGTCGCCATGGCACACAGATCATGGAATACTGTACAGCATAGAACAGAAGTGAACTATGAGGCCATGGAAAGACTTGGAGGATCCTTAAAGGCCCGTTACGAAGTGAACAAAGCCAATCAGAAAGGCCACTGGGTGATTCCACCCAGACGACGTTCTGCAAAGACAACACTCTGCAGACAGTGAAAAGATCAGTGATGGCCCATGGTTGTGGGGTCAGAAGGGAAGAACAGGTAGGAAACAGGACTTTTAGGGCAGTGAACCCACTCGGTCTACTTCATACCAGGAGAAACACCTGATTGTACATTTGTCTAAACCCAGAAAAGGGAATACACACTTAGCCTAATGTCGACGATGCCAGTCTGGTGTGGAGTGTGGTAATGGGGGAGGCCGTGTGTGTGTGTTTGCGTGTCGCGTGTACGTCTGTGTGTGCGTGCATGTGTGTGTGTGTACACACACACCGTGAGCTGGTGTATGGTTGTAACACGTCCCAAATGTCTCTGTGCAGCTTAAGCCTCACTAGTAGTGCAAGAGATGCTCCAGACCATTTCCCAAGATCATCTGGAGGTTTCACTATTTTCATTTATTTCACACTGATTAGTTTCGTGAATGTTGAAAACTCAATGATCCATTTCAATGACTAGAGTCAGACTCTCCGATTGAAGAGAGTAAGGGCTATCTGGAAGAAAAAGCTAAAATTCACTAGTCAACACCCAGACAACTCAGTGAAAAAGAACTTGAAGTTCTCAACTTCCTGTAAGGAGAACATTCCACAGGAAAGGTGGATTTGAGGACATAGATGATGGCTGGGTACAAATGTCCGGGCACAAGTAGACATTCCGGACACTGTTTCAGACTTGCATGGTATCGGATGGGGTGACCCCAAGTGAAGGCCCCCAAAGAGAAAAGGGGGTGCACATACTGTACTGTCTGGGTTACAGGTTGACCCAACGTAACATTTCCTTAAGGTAAATGTGTGATAGGATGGAGGGTGGGTTGCAATATAGGACAGAAACACAGTGCCCAGGGACCTAGAGGCCCAGGAGGGGCGGGGGGGTCCGCCGGGCTGGTGGCCGGGAAGGGGCTGTGTCACCACCCTTCGTGGCGCATCAGTGGTCTGTGACACGGGCCTGGCCACAAATCCAAGAGCCTGCAGGCTCAGAGCTCAGACACTGTCGCTCACGCTGTGCTGTGCTGTGTCCTTGCTGAAGAGCCTTGTTTTCACGTTTCTAGGCTTCGGCTTAGCAATCCTCGATGTGAGCCTCAGAGTGCTGTGGTTCTTGCACGTCGTCCTGCGCATGGTGGGGACGTGCTACTCGCCCTGCCCGCCGGAAGCCCCAGCGCGCCCACAGGTACCGGGCCCCGAGCCACCTGCATCAGCGCCCCCAGTGAGGTTGCATTTCTCGTCCGACCGTTCCCAGGAGCGCGGTGGGCTCAGAGTGACCGCCGAGGTGGGGGTCTGAGGACAGGACAGGACATCCTTCTAGGAGAACAGGTCGGGCTGGGCTCAGGGTTCAGCAGGGACTGTTTCCTTAACTTCTCACGGGGCACCCGGGTAGGAGAGGATCCCAAGAACGAACCCCAAACAGTGACTCCCCGAACCCCGGCTGGATCACTCAGAGCGTTGGGGGTCTCTGCAGGAAAACAGAGCCCCCTGGCCCGCTCATGCACCACACCCCACGTCGGCCCCCCTGCACGGAGCCCCTCCTTGTGTGGGCTGATCCGCAGAGCAGGGCTGAGCCTCGGAGAGCTGCTGAGCAGACACCAGGCCCTGAGCTCGGCCCCAGGTCCCAGGGTCCTATCTGAGGGGACACAGGGGCGACTCCAACCTCAGATCCTAGCCCTCCCTGAGCAGGGGACGTCCGACTGGGAACACCACGTGTGGAGCTCACGCACGAAATCCTCCTTTGAGGACTTTAAAGAGGTACAAATTGATACAAGGACAGCACAGAAATTTCTAGGAACTCAAACAGAGTCCCGCTGTGCCTAGGGCGGGAATGTCTGAGTTTCCTGTGCGGAGAAGTGACAGAAATGATTGTCCTCTTTCTCTCAGCATCGGGGCAGAGCCACGAGGACACGCGAAGGTGGGACACGGAGAGGTGAGCTGCTGCCCATTCCACGGGAGCCCCCAGGCGTGACAGCTTTCTGGGAGGCCCTTCTGTCCTTCCTGTCCTTTCCATGGGGCCCCGGGTCCAGGAGCTCTGAGAACAGGACTTGCTCGGTACAGTCCCTCTCAGAGAACAAAGCCCTCAGAGGAGAGGCTCCTGGGAAGGCTGCGAGGCCCGGAGACACTTCCCAGGTCCCCTGCTGGGCCACCCCTGGGCATGAGCAGGGATGGGCACTGCCCAGTAGATATGGAGAGTCACAACTTCTGACTTGTGACCTTGGGAAAGTCCTTTGACTTCCTGGATGATCTGGTTCTCTGATGGAACCACGGACCTCTCTGCTGCACAGAGCGGCTTGGAGCATCCAATGACATCATGGATGTGACAGAGCTTCCCAGAGGAAGCAAGGGACATGGGGGACCTTATGAGTGTTCTCGTCGATGCTGTGACCGACCTGACCTCCAGATCCTTGGGGCTTTCAGAGTCTACCGTCACCGCGGTGTCCCTAAGGGGCCTCCTGTGTGAACCTATGCTTCTACCTTCATGCCATACACCTCATTCTCCTGGTTTCCCACGTTGGACATGTCACATCACATGACAAAACCCAAGAAGAGCCGGTTCACTTCTCTCCAGAAACAGTGATGAGTGTTTCCCCCGCCGTCCTGGTCCCCTTTGAGCACGTTCTATGCGATGCCAGGGACTCCGTGGAGCATCCCCCGGTCATGGGTGGAGGAGCCATGGAAATGGAAATGCGGGGCGACTGCTCCTGAGTGCGATGTGAGGTCACACCTGTGGGGCAAGGTCAAGGGCACAGGGTTCAGATGACCTTCCCGCACCCCCATCCACAGAGCCACTAGGCCCCCATCTTATTGTCCTTGTCCTTGCATAGCTTTTTCAGTCCTGTCTCTTGCAGCCCACCACACCGGTGACATGGCATGACATGCTGCCATCCACCACAACATCCAGTCCCCTCTGGTGAGGCGAGCCAATGTGCCACCGCTGAGGCCCACTGTCTCCTGTGCCCTGAGGCTCTGGAAGAGGCTCCTCCCCTGTGTCCACGCGGTCGACCACAGAGTCTGACAGAGTCAACGCTCTGTCTGTCCCCCGCCGTCTCAGCGGTCACTCCAGGACACCTAAGGCCAGCCCCTCGGCCTGACCCGTCCCCATCGCCACCAGTAACTCTCTGTCCTCACATGACGACACCCGTCTGACCATCTTTCACTCTCACCAACATGCCACTCTTTGCCACCAGAGCCTTGTGCTCCCTTGGGATTTGAATTCCAAGGGACGCGTTCCCCAAGCCAGGGACTTGGCACCCCACCATGCGGCCCTTTGGGAGGGGACCCCCTTCCCCAACCAGAGGCGCCTTTCCCGCTGAGTACCATGGTTCCTAACCCCTCCCTGTCCCCACACATCACCCCTCCCCAGATCTGTCCCTGACAGGGAATCCCACTGCCTCATTTGTTGTCATCAGGTACCACCCATGCTGTCTCCCTCACCGCCACCAGGCTACAACGACACTGTGACTCAGTGTGATTCACTCTCCTTCTCACCGCAGCCCGATGGCCGGAGCGCGCCTCCAGGTGGCCCCGGGGTGTCGTCCCCGTCCATTCCAGCGGGAGCAGGCCTGCAGGTGGCCCCGGGGTGGCGTCCCCGTCCATTCCAGCGGGAGCAGGCCTGCAGGTGGCCCTGGGGTGGCGTCCCCGTCCATTCCGGGCCGGTACCATTAAACGATCGTCCGGGGACACCTCGAGCCGTGGCGTGTGCCCTCCCACCTGGGCACAAGGTGACGACAAGGCAGGACTCCTCGGCGTCTGTTCCTCCGAAGCCTCTGATGGGGGAGCCCCTGGGGTCACCCTCACAGGGGGTGGTCACATCCGGGTCTTCGGCCGAGAGGCCCCGGCCCCGCCGGCGACGAACTAGCCAAAGTGCAAGAAGACCCGGATGCGGAAGAGAAACCGGAAGAAACGCCCCTGTTTGCCGGAACGACCTTGGTCAGACCAGCGCCCCCCCCTCACCCGAGACCGATGTGCCTGC
>PVJL010013485.1:0-23960 GCA_004026885.1 Lyroderma lyra
CACACACTACACCACACACACACTACACCACACACACCATATGTACACCACACACACACTACACCACACACACCATATGTACACCACACACACCATTCACCACACGTACACACACTACACCACACACACCATTTACTACACAAACACCATATATAGCACACACTCTTGAAACAGGTCAATATTTATCCTTACTATGTACTATGTGTTCTGCCATTTTCTATTTTACTTTTTTATTCTATTTCATTCCACTCCATTTTTTTCCCCCTAATGATGTCTGAGACTCACTAAATTCATTTCATGACCCAAGAGTAGGTCCTGAGCTGCAGTTTGGAAAACATCGACTCGAAGAGAGACAAAGGCAAACCACAGGCCACAGTGCAATGGCTTCGATCTGTTGGTGCCACTGATCTCAAAGCAGGGTGGGCTGCGGGGTGGGCTCTAGGCACAGCTATAGCACATAGCCACCTTGCCACTGCAGCTGCCACCTCACAGCCTATCAGGACAGCCAGTAGGAAAGGACCCTTTTGTTGTGTTTGTATGGCTAATTTGACCCAAGAAGTAACCTCACCAGTTTTTGTTTTTAATCACCTCGTCACCTCCAGTGGCTGTAGGTTTCCCTTGCCTTCCTTCAAATTGATGTTCTCCACATTGCAGCCTGAGACCTTGTGGTGGGGCATGAAGTCACTTTGGTGAGTGTCAGACACCACTAAAGGAAAAGAAGGAGGGAGTTCCCTGGTGGTGTAGTGGCTTAAGGCTCCAGTGCTATCAGCGCTGCGGCCTATGTTCGATTCCCATCCAGAGAGCTACCCACATAAAAAAAAAAAAAAAAAAAAAAAAGGAAAACCTTTAAAAAAAAATAAGAAGAAGAAGAAAGAAAAAGAAGGAATAGAATGGAGTAGAGCAGAGCATGTAGCATGTAGGGATAAGCACTGACGTGTGTGTGTGTGTGTGTGTGTGTGTGTGTGTGTGCGTGTACTGTGTTGTAACTTTCTTTCAAACCGCTATTCAATAGGTGAAACCACATACAGAGCAGAGAGAATCAGTCACGTCCAGTGATTGAGACACAGAAGTCCAGAATGGAGCAACTCAAGAAACCACAGAGTCAAAAATAAACAATCCAGTGCCCAGTGTCCATAGCTGAATCTGCCAGAAGATGACTCAAAGAGAGCCCAATGGTTTCTTCTCTCGACCAACTTTTTTTCCTGGTTACTATTCAGTCCAGCTGATTATTTCTTCTGTTTTGAACAGGCCTAAGCAGGACTGACTGGCCCTCCAGCAGGACTGAGTCACTCACCCTGTAGAGTCATTTCGGTAAAACCTCAGACCAGTTCTTTGCTTTTCTAAGCTGGCAATGTGCTGCTGCTCAGAACATGTGGGAACTTCGCTTCTGGAATTCCCCTCAAAGCTGCAATTCAGTCCCTAGACAGTGTATCAAGGGTTTTCTGAGTAATGGCAGCATTGCTGGAATAGTCAAGAGTAGTTGGGATTGTTTTGTTAAAAAATATTTTTTTGCAAATAAAAATGATGACAAGAAGTTTTAATTTGATAATTTTTCAGATTGGCATGATTTATATGAAAATTATAACAAAATTATAAAGTTAAGTTATACTTAAATATGCTTTTAATTAATTGCCTTTATGGGAAATAATTAATTTTTTTAACTTATAAAATAATGTCTTCTTTATTGTAGGAAATAATTAATTTTTAACAGTATGCGGGCCAGAGGGCACCGAGGACTACTAGTGTGTGCTAAGTATTCCTCTCATTTGATGGGGAAACACATTTTAATTTATTCATTTATTGAAATACAGTTAATTATGTTAGTTATTGAAATATAGCTAATTATAGTTAATAATTACATCAGTTTCAGGTGTACAATATGGTAATTTAACATTTATATTCCTTCCAAAATGATCATCATAATAAATTAGGTAATTGTCACTGTACAAAGTTATTGCAATATTATTGACAATATATTTCCTGTGTGGAACATTACATTCTCATGATATTTGCATTATAACTGGCAGTTTGCACCTCTTAATCCCCTTCACCTAGTTCAGCCATCCTAACCAATTTTAATCTTTAAAACATTGCAAAAATAGAACAACTGAGTAATAAACTAAAACCCAAGCTGGGAGTTGTCGGGTAGTTCCTAGGGGACAAAATTTAAAAGGGCGCTCACTCTCAGGTACTGACCTTGAATGTGCACGACCCTGAAAGTGATTGTCTCCTTATATTTTGTGCCTGGGAACCACGCTTGCCTCACACTAGTATCAGTCATTATTAAAATAGCATAAGCAGGTCCAAGTATATTATAATAACAATAACTGTAAATGAACAAAATGCACCCATTAAAAGACAGAGATTGCCAGATTAGGTGGGACAAAAAATCCAGCTATATGCTGTCTTACAATATTTGAGATACACATACCACATAAAGTTTGAAAGCAAAAATACAGAAAAAGACAACATGTCAGGCAAATACTGGCCAAAAAACAATCACATAAAATTACAGTAATCGTCTATCATTTATCATCTAACTCAGCATATCTTTGAGAATAAAAGGGGTTTTTTTTAAAAAAGAATTATACCAGGAAAAGAAAAATAAAGCCTGGACTGTCTTAATCAAATCAGGATGTCTGTTCAGTGATGAAGAGCTTCTGACAACATATTATTGAGATAGAAGCTAAGAAGAACAAAAATCCTTGCATGTCGTTGGTGGGGGTACAAACGGATGTAACAACATTGGGGGAAAGTTTGGCATGTCCTCCTAAAGTTAAAAATTCACGTACCCTATGATGCCACAAGTTCACTCTTAGGAACACCTGAAGCTCTTGCATCTATAAAACAGGCAAAATATACAATAATATTTATAGCAGAACTGCTCTCAATAGCAAAAACTTGGAAATAACCCAAATGCTCATGGAGGAAAAGTAGAACTGATTATGGTTGTGTTCATGTTTATCCTGCTGCATAACAAACGACCACAAACTTCGTGGCTTAAAACACCTCCACTTACTACGTCCAAGTTCTGCAGATCAAAAGTCTGGACACATTGCGGCCAGGTTGACTGCTCAGGGTGTCTGTCACCAGGCTGGATCAAGCGTTGGACAGGACAGCCAAGGCATCTGACTGTTCCTATTCCGTGTACCAGAGGTCTAATTAAAAACGGAGAAAGGACAGACTGCTTGTTAAATGAGAGAACATACTACAGAATTTAAGTGTGTTCCTGATAGGCCAGTGAAAACACCAGAGAGGCGGTGACATTTCCTCAGCCTGGAAAAGTTCCCAAATGTGGACAGACACGGCCATTGGTCCTTCGGAAAGCCTAGCTGGACATCCTGGGGAAGAT
Organism: Lyroderma lyra; assembly: GCA_004026885.1. Taxonomy (NCBI): domain Eukaryota; kingdom Metazoa; phylum Chordata; class Mammalia; order Chiroptera; family Megadermatidae; genus Lyroderma; species Lyroderma lyra. The sequence goes on from PVJL010013485.1 coordinate 3,353, forward strand.
CAGGTACCACGCTCACCCACTCAGACCCCGGGCTCTCCCTTGTCCTGTGCCCCTGCTTGCTGCTTGCCCCACCTCCCCAGGGCCACTGGCCCCTTTATACCCGGATGTCAAAGGACTCAAGTCTCTCCCATTTGTGGGGAGGGGGCAAAAAGCAAGCGTGAAGCAGAACCTCTCTGCTCCCCATACTCCTCCAGCCACAGCGCTATCTCCCTCCCACACTTGCCCGGCAAAACCTGTGCAAATGTGTCCCCTTGCACAGACCCTCCACCCCTCCAAAGGCACAGCTGACGACTGCTCAGCACTTAGTGCACCTGACATTTTGACACCTTTTGACTGTGTCAACCACTTCCTCCTCGAGCCCATTTCCCCTTGGCAGACGCAGCATCTCCCCAACCGCTCCTTTCCTGTCTCCTCGGCAGGTTCGTCCTCGGCTGTTCCATAAACGCCCGCAGCTCGGCCCTCACCCCCGGGCCCCGGAGACCCGGTCTCCGTGGAGAGCTCACCTGCATGCAGCACCGACCATTTGTCCCCTGCTCGTCTCCAAATCCTTTCTTACCGCTGAAGTCGTCTTCACTCCGGGCGCAAGAGAACCAACAACCTCCTGGAAACTTCTTCAATGCCTTTGCACCTCAAACTCCCTGTGCCCCAAATAGAGTTCATCGCCTTCTGCACCCCAAGCCAATATCTGTTCCTTCCTTAATGTACGTATACTACATTAGCCATGGTTCTCCAGAGAAACAGAACCCATGGGGTGTGTGTGTGTATACACACATGAGAGAGAGATCTATTTTAAGGCACTAGTTCACACCATTATGGAGACGGACAAGCTGGAGAGCGAGGAAGGAGTAGATGTGGCAGCTGAGTCGGAAGGCAGTGTGTAGACAGAATTCCTTCTTGCTCAAGAGACTGCAGTCTTCTCTCTTCAGGCTTCCGAATGATTGGATGAGGCCCACCCCCGTTAGAGAGGACCATCTCCTTTACTCAAAGGCCACGAGTTTAAATATCAATCTAAAAAACACCTTCACAGCAATAATACATGAAATTAACCATCGCACCTGCCATCTGAGAAAATGGTGCCACCCTCTGACAGATGCCTAACACAGCATCCTGGGAGTTTGCCTTGACCCCTTGTGTAACATAACTCCGCACAACCAAACGAGCACCAAGTCCTGTTTATTCAGCTGCCTACCTATGACACCCACCGCCGTTGTCCTGGTCCGGGGCTCCACCACATCCGAGCTGTTGCGAGGGCCTCCACACTGCAGTCCACATTGCCAGTCGTGCCTTCTTCAGATCTTCCCTCGCTACAGCAAGGAGAGAACTGACGAACCTGTGCACTGGGTCGTGCTCATTTCCTGCTCTGGACTCACCACAAATGGCACAGCCATCACACAGCCCGCTGCAGGCACAGTCAATTCTGATTGGCATGGCTGGCATGTGAGTTTCCATAATAGAGAACTGGTGGTAAAGTTCTGAACAAGACAGAGTACAATCTGTCCTCAATTTACACAGCAGATTACATTTCTAGAAAATTCTATTATATTAAAACCATGCTGTCTAAGACTGCTCAGGCTGCTATACCAAAATGCCATAAACCGAGTGGCTTAACAACAGATATTTATTTCTCTTGGTTCTGGAGCTGGAAGTCCAAGGTCAGTGTGCTGGCCAATTCAGTTCCTGGTGAGAGGCTGTCTTCTCAGAAGGGCACTAATCCCATCACGAGGGCTCCAAAGCACTTGCTTGGGGGTTTCTTACAGCTTTCCCTCTGGGTAACACTAACTGAATTCCTCTCGGGTGAGATTGGGGTATCTTTGAAGACTGTTATACACAAAGACACTACTGCTCCCCAGAGGTGCCCCAGGATCTAGGATTGAGCTAAGGTTCCTAGATGGGCCCTTGCCAGCCCCTTGAGAACTACCTGCCCTCTTTGGTTACTCCCCTCAAAAAGCAGGGGCTCCTGGGAATCCATCCTCTGCTCACGCACATGGCTCTCTCAGCAGATGGCCGCGGGCCATTGGGAGACTCGGTGTACTTAAGAAAACAGTGAGGTTTGGAAATTTTAAAAAATGAATCTGCATTTCCATAGTAACTTACCAGGTGAGATTCAATAAGGTATATGCAAAATTAACTCCTTGCCACGGACTTTAGGAACCATTTGGTCTGCCAACATAAGAAACATCCAAACCTGTAGGGAATTTTTATAAGAGTCTGTTTGAGCCAAAACTGAGGACAAATGCTGGGGAGTAAGAGCTGAAAAGCTCCCGAGAATAACAGTTTTGCAGTTTCTTTTATGCATTTGAAATTAAGGAGGGAAAGTAAGGGAGGTGACACGCAGGTGGGAGAAAGCCGGTGGGGACGGGAGTACAAAATCGTTCAGACGATGTGCTCTCACGCTTTAGAAGCAGGGCTCTGAAAGGGGGCATTTCAAAGGTGTGTTCGCCAAGATGCACAGAAAGAGTGGACAGCTGGTTCAAGGCAAACCTTTTACTGAAAAAGTTGTATTCTTGGGACGTGACTCCCCACCCTGACCTGCCCAGTTAGGAAGTTACGATCAGTTCACCCTCAGAGATTACATTCTGCATGACCCGTTTGTCACCCACAGGTCTTAGTCTAGATGAAAAAGCTGGTTCAAATCCCCTCATTTCCTTTGTTTCTTTCCCTTCAAGGCCTGATTGCACACATTTTTAAAGGCAGCTTGGGGGATGATCTGGGCTCTGCAGGACAGCAGCAGCACCTGGGCGCCACTATCTTCCCTGTAAGAAATCTACTAGGGTGAAGGTGTAGGTAAAGCAACACCCCAGAGGGTGATGCTGACTTCAAAAAGGAGTGAAAGAGGAAGGAAATGAGTAATTCTGAGAATCAGGTGAGGAAAGAGGGTCATGTGCATGTGTCTTAGGCCCCGAGTGGAGGTTGGGTGTGATGGTGGCAGCTGCCTCTTTATGACACAGAGCCAGACAATACTGAGGCTGAACTATTCATGCAGACATCTTGCAGGTGACTGAGAAGAAGCAGCACCCCACCCCCCACTCCGCCCCATGTCCTTTTTCTGCAGCTGCAGAAAGAGAGATGCTAAGTGTGGTCAAACTATGGTTTAGGGTTCCTCAGTCAGGAATTCAGAGGAGGAACTGGTCCCCACTGTCCTCTCACATGAAAGGTTGAGGGAGAGCTCATGGCCTCTCATGGGCACAGCCATCTAGAACCTCCTCAGAACCCACCCAGAGCAATCTAAAGCTGAGCATTGGGCCTCAGAAGTAAACTTGACTGATGAGATGTTCACGCCATAGTTGAGACCAGATGCAGTTCTCCAGGCTTCTGGTTTGGCACTCTTTCCACTGACCCTTCAGAAGAGTAGACCAGTATTAGAGGTAAGGAGGGTATGAAGGGAAGGATCATGTCAGTGCCAGTACTCTCTCCAGCCCAGAGAATGCCATCACTGGGTCACCTCCCAGTCCACCCTCTTATGTGGACTTTGCGATTACCTTGGAGGAATAATCCAAGATCATCTGCCCATCTCAAGATCCTTAATCACATCTGCCAAGTCCCTTTTACCATCTAAGATAACATAGTCACAGATTTTGTGGATCAGGATGTGGACGTCTTTGGGCTCATTGTTCAGCCTGCCACATACTCCACAGAGGCGCCTCATGTCAAGAGGTTACTGGCAGCCTCCAAACTGCAAATGCCAATGGTCACTTCATCTTGCTTAACCCCTCAGCCCCATTCAACAGAGTTGATTAAGAAATTCTCTCAGCCTCTATAACATCCAGTCTCTTGGTTTTCTCCCATCCACACAGATCATGTGCGTCAGGTTTCCTTGTGTCATTTGTCTCCTGCACATGTAAACACTGTTGAGACCCAGGGCCTGGCCCTCAGGCCTCTTCTCCATCTGTTCTTTAGGTGACCCCATACAACTGATGACTTAACATTTCAGCTCTACGCTCATACCTTTCCACCCAGACCCAAAATTGTAAAAATGTCTCATTACTTTCTTCTTTACATGTCTTCAATATGTTTTTACTATTAAATAATTACAAGCTTACAGAAAAGTTGAACTAGAGTATAAAAATTTTTTCCTGAACCTGGTGCCCCATCATTCCTAAATACCTTCATGTTTATTTCCTATGAGCAAGGACACCCTTCTACATCACTACAAAACAACCATCACAGTCAGGAAATTACTGTATTTTGCTGTGTATAACGTGCACTTTTTGGCCCAAATTTGTGAGGGAAAAATAAGGATGTGCATTATAAGTGGGTAGTACTAATTGTGCCTATATAAATGTTTTTGATTCTTTTATTTATGCTTATAAGTTAAAAGACTACTGTAACTCTAGAAATCAATAATTAAAAATTGAAAACAAAAGATTTTTTTCCCTGAAAGTTTGGGCCAAAAACATGGGTGCACATTGTACACAGAGGCGCATTATGCATGGCAAAGTGTGGTAGTCAAGTACAGTGCAAGTCTTCCTATGGCTTCAGAGGCTCCTATTCCTTGCAGAGTAATTCACCACATTTTCCTGTCTCTCTGGTTTCCTGGACTGCAGTTTGCCCTGTGACTTCAGTTCCCTGATGGACAGAAGAAGAGTTGTTGATTTTTAGCTGATTCAGCTTTTCTCTTACTGAGAGATGGGGAGTGAAAACTCCTAAGTTCTTTGCCACTTAAAGCAGGCTGCATTTGTTTTTAAAAATCTTTTTTTTAGCCCAATCTGCAATTAACCACAGTTAACATTTTCATGTATTTTCATTTACCTATATATGTTTATATAAAATGGTGCTTATAGTACATGGAGTTTGGCGCTGGCTTTGCCCCTAATGTCAGAGACTATTTCTGCATCTTCTCTAAAACTGCTACTGAAAATATTTTTAATCTTGAATGTCTTTTGGGAGGACTAGGACCCCGTGATGAGTTCCCTTAAAGGCTTTTTGTTGTTGTTGTTCCCTGGTTGGGAATCAACCCAGGCCATGGCGGTGAGAGCACTGAAGCCTAGCCACTACACCATCAGGGAACCACCCCCCCCCCCCCCCCCCCCCCCCCCCCCCCCCCCCCCCCCCCCCCCCCCCCCCCCCCCCCCCCCCCCCCCCACCCCCCGGCCCTGCAGTCTTAAGGGGCTGCTGGGAATCCTCTGCTCTGGAAGACTGAGCCTGACATGTAAAGCAGAGTGACATCCTCTTAGGATCACCTGCGTGCCTGTCACACAGAGGGAGATGAGCAAATGTTGGTGGTCTTGGATGAAAATGTTTCTTTTCTTCATCTACAAAAAGCAGGCGACATCCTCCTGCTGCCTTTCTTCAGAGGCCAGAAGGCTGGAAATGAACTTGAATGCTCCTGTAGAATAATCCTAGGTGGTTGGTGCTTTTTTTCCTTATCCTTCAAAAGGACTTTAACATTGCCATTTTAGTAGCTTTAATATTTAAAATACACATGCATTTTACTGAAAGCTACCTCGTATTCTCTTTTGGAAACTGACATGATGTAAATAATCTGTCTTTCCTTTCCACCCAAACAGGTTCACGAGTGGGGGACTGGGCAGGAGAAGCATGGAGACAAGACCCACAGAGAAGCAGGAGGAAACCAACTTGCCCTGTCTACAACGGCCTGGAACTAAACCAAGCCTTTACGACTCAATGGTAACTATTTTCATTCCTGTTTTATTGATTGGAAAATTATGATGGAAGCGGTTTATAACTAGTAAGTGGGGGAGCTAGGAAATAATCCATTCATTCAACACATTTATTGAGTAGGGGGAGCGTGGCACGGGGCCGACTCTATAAACGTCAGTAAATTACAACATCCTGTATCCCCGCCCCCGGCCCGCCCCCGGGTGTGCGCGCGTCCCCGGAGAGCGGAGCGAGGCGCGCGCAAGGCGCGCACACACGCGGGAGATTTTCCCCACCTCGCGGGGAGGACGTACTGCGGGTGCCGCCGGGACACCCACCCGAGCCCAGTCTGCAGGCCGCCACCTGACCGCTCGGCCCGCTTTTGTCCCGAGCCGGCCTCGGCCCGTGCCCGCCGGAGGTGGTCGTCGCTCGCCACTGCCCCAGGGGCCGCTGCCGGCAGCGCGTATCCTGGCCGCGAGCGCCGAACCCGGGTTCGAAAGGGCAGCGGTGGGACTGGCTCCAGCGGGTGGTGCCGAGGCCAGCGCCCCGAAGCGAAGCGGCGACAGGAAACTGCCGAGGTAACGCGGGGCAGACGGAGATGGCGGGGACCGGGGAGGGGATCGATAGCGCCGCGTCCCTGCGCCGCTTCCCGGAATCCCGCTCCAGGCTCCTGTGCCTCCGCCCCGGGGATTCCTTCCCCTTTCGTCCCCCTCCGGCCGAGGAGGCTTTGGCTTGGCGGGGTCCCGCCTCCTGCAGCCCTCCATTCATCATCCCACCTGGGAACCCCTTTCTTGGCACTCAGCCCTGCGCCTCCTCCTCCCCCATTCCCCAGCGAGGATACCCGGGCACCCGCCGCTGCAGGATGTGAACCGCTGTGAATGAAGTTTCAGGGTCAGATTCCGCAGGATCCACTCCGCTTGCAAAAGTGGGCTCCCCGCTTGGGCCTCTGGTTGGGACTTCGGCCTGCCCTCCAAGAGAACACCCGGAATTAACCATCCTTTGCTTCCATGCGGCAGAGGGTCGCCGAGGGGCAGCCGGGGCTGGGGGGGCCTGCGTCCTAACAGATCCATCGCTTGGAAGCTGGAGGGGGCAAGGGAACATCATCTTGGAGACAGGAGTGCACCCCCCTCCAGGGTCGGAAGGGAATGAGGAACTAGTGCCAGTCGACGCTTGCGTTTCAACCCCCAGCAAGTCAACCAGTTAAAACCCAGTTAGGAGTTCTATCCACCAGACAACAGTCTATATAGCGATGGCTTTACTGGGAAACTATATTCGGCCTCCGTTTTTTATTTTTTTCATTTAATATTTCTTTGATTTCCTTCGTTTTGTTTGGCAAGAGGTCTTAGAAATTAATATTACATGCCCGAGGGGCAGAGGTTTCATGCTACAAGGCCATCAGCGGTCCCACACCTTGGCAAGGTTTCCAAGTACCCCACCCCCCACACCACACCCCCACACGCACCTGCTGTTCAGGTGTAGGGAGTAAAGAAAACACTGGGTAACTTTTCTAGCAATATGGCAATACTTGATAAACTTGACCCGTTTGTCCCAGAAAATGACTTGAACTTTTAAGTTCTGTAGTTCACAAGTTGGTTTTCCATTTTAGATGATCAAAATTCTGCTTGGCTCTTTTATTCTTACCCATTTTTTCCTCGAAAGTTTCTCATTCATTTACGTAAAAGTTCATCTGCCCAAAATGTGGTTCCTATAATTTAGACAAATGCTAATTTGTCTAAAAAAGAAAAATTAGGAGAAGACCCATAGCCCCGGTGACACTACTGTCTTGGAAGTGAAACTTTCATTAAAATGCATGTCCCCTCCCTCCCACTTGTACACACACAGCCATGTTGGACTGACTTTCCTGTTACATTTGTAAACCTTCAAACTCTTAAGGGTCAGCAGCATGTATATTCTTGGACTATCAGCCGTTGTATTTTACCAAAACTAAAATGCTATTGAATATAAGATGTGCTTTTGTTTTATGTCACTGAGTAAAAACACAAAAAAACAAAAAACACTGTCAGTTACACTGTGTTGTGCCACTGTAGGAAGCATTCTGATTTCAGAATGAAACAAAAATGATCTGTAAGCCAGAAGGAAACGCTGTTTTCCAGGTAAAAGTATAACTAAAGGTACTAAAATAGAAAACTTTTTCTTTTCTTCCACAGTCCCTGTGTCTCAACTTGTCATTTTAAAATTTGCTATTTAATGTCATTCTAAGTAAAAAAGTTAAATTTTAAATTATTAGCATGAATTTTACCAGTCTGTATTGTACAAAGCCAGATCTAACTGCAAATACAAGAGTATTAAGTTGCGTAGGGGAATCACCCAGTTACACAATTGGAACTTTATAGCACGACTTGGGGAGGTGACTCCAACCAGCCAGAAGCAGCCAAGTGAACCCAGGGCTCAGGAAGGTAGACGGGAGGAGGAGAGGGTCCCGCCAGGCACACAGCCCCCTCAAGGAGCACTCACTCACTCATAGGGCAACTCCCACTGGTACCTGGGCCCCTTGCACTGACTCTAGGGACATTTGCACTTGGGCCTGAAGGATGCCCCACACCCCAGCCTGGATCGGCTCTGGGGAAGTCAAGTCTCCCCTCCCCAAGGACCTGCCATCCCAAGCCATAGCATACTGACAACTTCCCAGGGTCTTTAAACCTGTGCTCCTGGCCATGCTAGGTAACTGCATCAAGGCTGACCTAGATGCTCACCCCCACCAGACAAGCCGCCCCCAGGTGAAGTGGGACACTGCCAGCCCAGGGCAAGGACAGCTTCCATCCTCCTTGGCCTCCACCTTCCCTGCACACACATCAATGCAACATGGGACTCTCCAGCACTGTGATCCAGCTGCCACCCCACACAAAGAACCTTGACTGTCGTGGATGTAGAGAGAGAGGCCAGGGCCTGGAACCCTCCCCCTGCAGGGGAGCGGGCAGTGAGACCAAGTGTGAGCTGAGGCTCCAAGCCCAGTGCATGTTTCATTGTCGCAACCGTCTTCACTAACGAAAGGCCAGTTCAAAGATAAAGTTATTAAGAATTTCAAAACGGCCACGGGATAGCAGTAAACCAAATGTGGGACCTCTCTGCTTGCAGGGCCCTGGGGACTGAAAGCTGGCCCTGGCTACAGAGATGACAGTAACAAGAGCTAGGCTTTAGGGAGGGTGATCTATTTGTAGTCAGGGAGAGTGTGAATGAGCTTCAGTAACAATTGCATGCAGGATGCCAAGACCAGAAATTAGATTTTCCAAGCAAGCAAGAATCTAGTTAGTTACCAGCCATCTGGTTGAAAGTAGAGTGTGGACACCAGGAACAGAGAAGGGAGGAGCGTCCCCTAGCCAGCGCCTGAGAACAGACTTCTAATTGTGTAGTGTGTGTGTGTGTGTGTGTGTGTGTATGTGTGTGTTTCTTGGCTGCTGAAGGGATGAAGGGACTGAGCGTTCTGCAGGTGCAGAAGGAAGCCAAAGATGTACCACCATCAGAAAACAAAACAAAACAAAACAGGGACCAGAGGCCACAGGGCAGACATTCAAGTATAAGAGAGTCACTCCCAATGTGGCATTCTACAGTCTAGGTGCGCCCAGCCTCTAAGCAGTGTCCACAACCATGCAAGCCCTCTGCTGAGGGGTAGTGAGGGGAAATGACTTCACATATCACAGAGACATCTCTGTAGATCAAGCTTGTCCAACACATGGCCCGTGGGCCGCCCGCGGCCCAGGCCGGCTTGGAATGCGGCCCTACGCAAACTCATAAACTTTCTTGAAACATCACAAAAATTATGCACGGACCTTTTTTTTAGCTCATCGGCTATCATCAGTATTAGTGTACTTTATGTGTGGCCCAAGACAGTTAGTTCTTCTAATTCCAGTGTGGCCCAGGGAGGCCAAAAGACTGGGCACCTCTGCTGTAGATGTTCTAAATGGGTACAGTATTATGGGATAAGTTGTAGACATAGGTGCCTGGATATCTCAGGGGTGGTCGAGTCTGCAGACAGAATGGCAATGTTAACTTGGAATCTCTTGGATTTCTCTAGAATACTCTGGGTGGGACCTGTTACCATGGGAGTCAAGAGGACTTTTAAATTTGTCTTTAGCTTGAATTTCAGTCTGCTGTTTTGTGGTCGTTGTTCATTTTTACTTGGGGCTAGATGCTGCTCCAGTGTTTGGGGACAGAAAAACACCCAGAATCTATAGAGTCCCGTTGTTTAGATGGAGACAAAAATCTCTGAGACAGAGAAAGAACAAGAGTGACTGGAGTGCTCCTTAAAATTCTTTAGGAATTCCTTTCTCACCTTGGAGTGAGGAAAGCTTTCTGACTGACTCAAAATGCAGACGCTAAGAACTATTTAAATCTGAAAACAAAACTCAGAAACTGCTGTGTGGTGTAAAAAAAAAAATAGAGAGAGAGAGAGAGAGAGAGAGAGAGGGAGAGAAAGCATAAGCAAATCAAAGGGCAAGTGACAAGGAGACAAGGAAAAAAAAGGTGACATATCACAAAAGGTCAGTTTCCCTCTTACTTAAAAAGCTCCTGCAAACCAATGAGAGAAAAAAGCAACGACCCAGTAGGGCAATGGGCAAAGATACAGAGTTAAGAAAGGAAATACAAATAGCTCTTACAGATCTGAAAAGATGCCCTCTCTCACTCAGAATAAGAGAAATACAAATGAATATTAATCTGAAAACAATTTGTCATTAAGGACTTTGATTCTGAAAAACCCAAGAGCTACCTGATAACCTCTGTGAAAAGACTGAGGAGGCGAGTCTTTTCAGGTGGCTGTGTAAGTAGGTACAGCCACAAGGACAGGACTGTGGCCTTTCCTGTCAAAATCACACATGCATAGCCCCGTCGTGCTGGCTTCATCCTCTGTCCCCCCAGACTCGGCCTCCTCCTTCCCCACCCTTTACCTTTGCCCTGGGATTCTGTCTTCTGTGGGTACAGCCACCAGCATCCTCCTTCTCTGACTTCTGGTTGGGTTCAACCAACGTGGAGCCCCAAGAGACAGGAGAGGAGATAGTGGTGGATCATTTATTTATCCCTCAGCCCCTCCCTGCCACAGTCACTTTGAGCTGGCTTCAGTCATAGCTCCTCCCACAGGATTCTCCCAAAATCCAGTTTGGACACCTCACCTTTGTTCCTCAAGCCCAAAGATCTATCAGCCCCTGCTGGTGGTAGCTCCAAGGACTACACCCTCCTGTAGGGCTTGCCTACATCCTGCTCACACACATTTGATGAATAAAAGATTTTCTCAAAATACCCTACTTGAATGAACTATTGCCTGGGACCCTGGGTGATATGCCCTTTGGCCTAGCAGCCCTACATTTGGAAAGTTTCCCTTCCCTTAGACTTGCCCATGCACCACCTGATGTAAAGATAACTCATTGCAAAAAAGATTGGAAGATTGGAAACAATGCAAATAGCCATTATAGGGGCTGGTCATATAAAGGATACACATCCATTGAATAGACAATGCAAGTATTTAGGAAAACAACAAGGAAATTCTCTTTGGTGCTGATGTAGAAAGGTCTCCAAAATACATTTTTGAATGGAAAAAAGCAGGGGGGTAATAGTAACGGATTTGTTTTTGTTTGTGCATAAAGGTATTTTGAAGTACTCAATGAATGAATGGATGAAAGTAGGTTTCTAAAGGAAGCAAGACCCTTCACTATTTACATTTGGGGAGGTTCTTTTTCTTCTTTTTTTTTCCTTTTCGTTTTTACTTTTTTGTGTGTTTAAAATTTTGGAACCAAATGAGTGTGTTATCTGTTCAAGAGTTAGGTTTAAAATTTCTTCATGTCCCAGTGGGGATTGGGTCCCAGAGCTGAGACCTGGGTGCTCAGGTGCATGGGAGTATGGTCCAGTTCCCAGGTGGGCAGAAGAGGCCTGGAAGCAGGACTCCAATGCTAGTCTTTCATTATCTTGTGTTCATCTATTCCTAATTAGACATTTCAGGATTTTGATCTCCTAATATTGATTTCCTTTCAGATGTGAAAGCAAAGAAAGGACCTAACAAAATAATGAAGATGCTTTTGAGCCAGAATGCAATTAGACCACTTAATTTGTATCTCTTGGGTAAGTGTTACTTTCTCTTATAGCTCTTCTAGAAGCAATCCTGTGACATCATCATCACCAGGAGCCCTGGGGAGGACCTGGAATCAGCCTGCACAATATCAGGAGACAGATGGGTAGATAAGATGGGTTTCTGCCCTGTTAATGCTAGGAAAAGCAACAAAAAAAATAAGAATGACTTAAGGCTCAATAATGATGGGGAATATCCTTGTATGTAATTTGAAGAGTAATTTCTCTTAATACCTTCATTCTAATCCAGGGTGGTATTCATCACCGTACCCCTATATTTGGAAAGAGGCCAACCCCCTCATCTCCTACCGGTATCACCAGACTGAGAAGTCATCCCTGAACCTTGGTTTCCATACTTCCTTTATTCTCAGTTTTTTCCTATGGTCCTATTTCTGCCTTTTCTCTGCCTTTCTGTTGATTCTATTTCGATATCACTGTGTCATCTGTTCCATAGTTTGTGAGTAGGGGATCCCTGAGTGGGACACTTCTCCCCTAGGCAGAACGGCCCATGCACTGGAGTGTGTAAATAACACCCTTGGCCTTCACCCATGAAAATGTCACCAACACCCTTATTCCTCCACCACCCTAGATAAATATCTTTACCTTTAAAGTTTAGTACTTGGCACCATGTTTATTCATATTCGGAGAATTTTTCCAGACAGATAAGTGCTCCTCAGGACACTCTCCATCAGCCAGCCCTTGATAGTAGTGTCAGCCCCCAAACAGATCTCACTTTGGTTGCACTCAGAACGAAATCCTTGAACCACGTGACCAGTGTGAGCTCTCTAAGAACCACTGACTCCAGCATCGTTTCCAGCACAAGAAAGTCTTAGTTCAGTATTCACGCATGTGTGTAAAAGAGAGCCCAACTCGGAGCAGCAGCCACGAATCGAGCCCGGGAGAGCATTGCTGTTTGTCTAACATGCTTCCCTTCTTCCTAGTGTACGTCAGCCTCGTGTTTGGTACGACGCAAGCTTTTTCGGGTAAGAGGTGTTCTCAGCGTGACTAAATTTCGTATGAGGGTCAGAGTGTGGGGGCGACCATGCAGAAGTCTAAAATGTGGGAACTTTGATTTCCGATCCCAGATCTATGACTGGGCCACGAAGGAGGGGGCCGAAACGGAAGGAGGAGGTGAGGCAGCAGTTAAGGAAACAGCCCGCTGTTACTCGGCCAGAACTGGATTTCAGGGCCACAGTGAGAATCAGGACACCACCTTGCCCCTGAAGGTGAACTTTAGCTGATTATAATAGATTATAATGCTGTTAGCATGGCGGCCAGGAGAAATCTCCACCCGCTGTGTTGCCATGACAGTCCCAGTGAGCCAAGTAAGGACAGAAAGGCCTCCTGATGGGAAGGAGTATCAGCGAGAACCTGCGTAAGAACGCCCGGGATGCCACGCTGAAGCCTTGCATATTCCACCCTTTCATTTTTTATGTGATCCATCGCCAGGCCCCACTTGTTTCTGGCACAGCTGCCCTTCCCCGAGCCTGCCTGCCCTCGTCCTCTTGAGAGTGGACTGTCCTTTGCAAGTAAATCTATGGCTTGCTGGGCTTACCCGGGGCACCCTTGAATTCTTCCCTGTAATGAACACCAAGAACCCGTTCTTTTTGGCAACAGAGCCCTTGCCTCTTTTATTTCAGTCCTTTTTCTCAAATGCTTTTGTTGCAAAAGGAGCCAAAATAAGCCAATTCTGGTTTTCACATTTGTCTCACAAAACTGATAGAAGAAGTTAACACTGGAGATAGTTTTTTTTGTTTTGTTTTGTTTTTTAATAATGTTTGAGAACCAAATATTTATTACAATAGATGGAATGTGATATATAGAGAAACATTACAAGATAAATCCAATTTCTCAAATGTGCTTCATCTGATTTTAAATATAATCCATATCCATATTTTAAGAACGACCCATTTTTAAGGCTTTTCGGCAGTGTCTTACAGTGTTTTTTTGTTTTTGTTTTTTTTGTTTTTTTTTTGCTTTTTGGCATGTGGGTAGCTCCCTGACTGGGAATCGAACCCAGGCCGCAGCGCTGACAGCGCCAGCGCCGAAGCCTTAAGCCACTACACCATCAGGGAACTCCCTGGAGATAGTTTTAAAACCCCTTAAAACACTATTTAAAATCCCTCAATAGCAAAACGAGGAGACACAGACTATGCCAAACAAACAAACAAAAATGATCCAGAAATAATTTCTCTTTAATTTGTACTCTTGCCCCTGTTATCTGATCCTGCTACCAGATAAAGGAAATTAAGTTTGGTTTTTTTTGGCAGGGGGTGGTGGGGTGGTTCCCTGTCTGGGAATCAAACCCAGGTCGTGGCATTGAGAGCACCACAGCCTAGCCACTACACCACCAGGGAACCCCCCAGGAAATTAATTTTTTTTAACTAAACTTCTTGCCCATATTTGTAAACCTGTCCACAAAGTTTCACTGTGCATAAAGTACATGTCCCGCCTTGCCATGAGCTAGGGAATGAACGGTTGGCCATCCAGCCGCAAGTCCCAGGTCCTAACCACAGCACACTTAGATAATCTTGATAACTGTCACCATACAAGCCATGATGTGACACACACAGTGTTAGTGGCTCATTTGCTGCTGCCACTTCCCAGCTGCCTGGTGTTACGTAGCTCCCCAACTGCATAGTCTGTGGAATGGGTCTGTTCATAGCACCTAATTCAGCACCGCTATGGGCCTTACATGCCTGCAAATGTCTGGACACACATTATTCTCTCCCTCCCCTCTGGGGTGGGGAATGAGTTGGGTGGGGAGTTCCCAGGAGGGAAAGGCTTGCAGTGGGCAGAGCGACTTCGGGAGGACTGCAGGAAGGGTTGGAAGTTAAGTTAAGAGGACAGGGATGTCCCTGATGACTGGGATGATTTTGATCTGGTGAGCTACTGAGAGCCAGGGATAACTGGTTTTACTGTGTAAACTCTCTACACAGTGCTGGCTTCCTGTCCCCTACGCTGGCTGGCCTGGACATTGTATTGTTCAGTAATTAACTATATTAGTTCATTGCTCGTGTCCAGTAGAACTGTGTCCTTCCTGTGTGTCCAAGAACTCTGGGCTCTGCGGAGGGCCTTACTAGAAACATGGGCACCAGATCCCAAGGGACAGCCTAGCCAGTGCCCACGATACAACCCTGGATTCTAGATTTCCATGCGTGTTTTTTCTCCTGTTCCTTCCTATTTCTCAGGTGACACGTGCATTTTAAGGATGACATTAAGAAATTTCCGAGCAATTTTATCATGGGAATTAAAAAACCATTCCATTGTACCAACTCACTACACGTTATGGTACACAATCATGAGGTTAGTTTGACATTTCATTTTTTTCTTGCTAAATGTATAATCTTTCTAGTATGTGGGAGTAGGGAAGAGGTGATCTTACTTGTGACAGACTCTTCTCTCTCTCTCTCTCTCCCCCCCCTTTTATTCAGAGCTTTTTAAGAGTCCAAAGACAAAACATAAATTCATTCTTAATTAA
Source organism: Lyroderma lyra (assembly GCA_004026885.1). NCBI lineage: Eukaryota > Metazoa > Chordata > Mammalia > Chiroptera > Megadermatidae > Lyroderma > Lyroderma lyra. The sequence goes on from PVJL010013485.1 coordinate 18,507, forward strand.
ATTGAATAACAATCCCAAGCTATTTTTGACAAAGCTTATATTTATAACCAAAGCCAATTTCTACAGAAAGCAAAATCATTATTGTAAGCTGGCATTGGTAATGTAGCGGAGAGCATAGCTCCCTTCCAAAGTAATTATTGTGTATGGTTTTCACAGTTACTTTGCTAATTCGGTGAGTCTCAATGTGTAAAAGTCATATATTTCCAAAGAACAGAGTCCAAAGATCCGGTGACCATATTGATGGTTTATGCTCACCTCTCTTTACTCAGGGAACCAAGTACACATCAGAAAGCTGCCTAGCCCAGACTAGGAAGGGCTCAGGTCCAAAGTCTGGCTCGGTCACTAACCAGCTGTGACTCTGGGCCCAGAGCTCCCTCTCTCTGAGCTAATCCTACTTAGGGGTTATGTGAGGATTAATGACATAGTGGATGGAACCTTCTTTGGCTGTCTTCTTCCCAGGTGGAACAGTCACCTTCATAAGTCATCACTTTGTTCCCATAGCTCCTCAAAGTGTCCTTTTGTCGTTGCTTATTTGGCTTATAGCAGTTACTACTGTTGACTGACCCGATAGGGGGCCTTTGGCAAGTTTTCTCCTTGGTCCCTGCTGAAGTCTTAAGTTTCTCTCTGCGATAGGCAGTCACATATATCACCCACCTACCTTTCCAAAGCTCAAGAAATCAGATGTCTCCCTGTGTCGTCAGGCTGACTTAGGACCGGGCCGTGTGGTCCTCAGCAGGAGAGAGAGGGGATCTCAGGAATGGCACTCAGGCGAGGAGATGTGGGGCCTCTTACCATGAAAGCCCAAGGTTTGCCCACTCACTCATCCTGCAGATATTTACTGAGCAGCTACTGTGTGCCAGGAGATCCAACCGTGAACCAGACTCCCTGCCCTGTGGGTGCAGACATTCTGAAAGTAGGCACATATTTCAGTAAAGAAATAAAGATAAACATGTGGGAAGTAGTGGTGAATGTTATGAGTAAAAATAGACAGGTAAGGGGGAACGGGCTGAGGAGTGGGCAGAGCAGGGTAAATTGTTCCATTTTATAGGAGATGGTTAGGCTAGATGACTTGATACAGTGATATTTGAGCAGAGCCAGAAGGAATGCAGAAGTCGGGTGTGGAGTTAAAAGGTGCTCATCCTATAAATGCTAACGTTTTCCGTTTAACCATTTCTTTTCCCTCTCAAAGTAGACCAGAAGATAAGAAGGTCGTTAAGGACTGTGTAAATATCACGAGATCATTTTGTGACCTAACAGATGTGTGGGAAAAAATGTCCGAGACATACATCCCCACAGTAGTCGGATTCCAAGGGAATACAACGTTGGTCAGCTGCCTGGGCAATGTCTTCCCAGCAACGAACAGTGAGTTGATCTGCTTATCATCTTCATCATTTGCATCAAGATTGTCATTGTCTTCTCTGCCAGGAAATAGGCACGTCTGCAAAGGTGTTTTAGATCCAGGCGGGGTTCACCGCCTGGCCCTGTGACTTCCTAGTTCCCTAACCGTGGAGTAGTTACTTTGCTTCTCTGAGCCTCAGTTTTCTTGTCCGGAAAGTGGAATAAACATCTGTATTTGGCTGACAATCAGTTAGGCATTCAGACAGTAGTAGCTGCTCCTTACTGGTTCGTTTTACACCCTGAAGGAAGTAGGGGACAGGGTTCACCTGGCCTCTTTTCTGAGTTGACAACTCTTTAGGCCAATGCTTTCCTTAACAGTACAACCCCTCCCCCAGATCACAACCCAGGTGTGCGTGCACCTAGCGCCAGCGCTCAGGGAAGACTGGGGCCCAGGTGTGAGTCTGCTCCTTTTCCTTTCCCTGTGGCCCTTGTGAGAACCGCTGTAGGGCACTCGTCACTGGCCCTCAGCCAGCCTCCGACACTTTTTCAGCGTTTGCAAGAGAGAGATTCAGTTTCAGCTCCTTATGAAAGACTGTGTGAGTGTGCACGTAGTACTAATGAGATTCACTGGAATTGTTTGTATGTTTCTGAGTGCATCTAAATAAACATTTGTGTGTGTCCACATAGAAAAGAAAAAGCACAATTTGTAGATCATGGTATTCAGGCCATTAAAGAAAGTATATTAAAATAATGAGATATCGTTTTTCAAGACTGAAAATGGCAGATATTAAAAATATGTAAATATCCAGGTTTACAGGAAACGCAGGGTGTGTGCTTTGGTATAGTCTTTCTGAAGGTATTCGGCAGTGTGTGTTAGAAATCTTTTTTTTTTTTTTTTTTGCTTTTTGGTACGTGGGTAGCTCCCTGACTGGGAATCAAACCCAGGCCGCAGCACTGACAGCGCCAGAGCCGAAGCCTTAAGCCACTACACCATCAGGGAACTCCCTATGTGTTAGAAATATTAACACATGCCTGCTCTAGTCCAGAAGTTCTCTTCATAATTAATCCTAAACAAATTATGGACAAATGCAAGGATTTAGCTCCAAGAATACTCATTGATACATGGATTCTATTCAGAAAAATTAAAATCAATCTAAGTGTTCAAAACAGTGAACCAGTTAAATCATGGAGCAGCTGCTCAGTGGAATAGAATTAGCTACGGACAGTTATGATGGTCAGGGGTCAGTTGACGTTCTATAAAGGGCCAGAGAAAAAATCACTGTAGACTTTGTGGGCCTCGTATGGTCTCTGTCACATATTATTTATTTGTTTACAACCCTTTCAAAAATAGAAACCATTCTGAACTTGCAGGCTGCACACTCAACCCACAATACATAGCCAGCCCTTGATGTAAATATATATTAGTATCTCTTTGAAATGAGTGAAAATGTATACTACACAAAACAGTATGAATAAGAATACGTTTACATGCCTACAGCATAGACAAAAGCTGATTAACCACATTCAGGGATAATTGCCTCTGTATTTTCTGATATTTCTGCAGTGGTTAGGTATTATTATTATAATATGGAAATAAGTCATTCTTACTTTTGGGTTTAGAATACAGCCTGAAACTTGGGAAAGTGCTGACTTCCTTCCCAAAGTTTGTCCTTCATTCCTTATAGAAATATTAAGCAAATCACTTCACTTTTATTATTCCTATTTCTATACCAATAACACTATACAGCTCATGCCTCAGCTAGGGCTGTAGGCAAATTAAAAGGGAAATAGCTGGGAAGAGGTAGGGTGGCATCATGACAGTGGGGGCAGTTGTTGACTGACGTTGGCATTTGTCTCTGACTTTGTTTCCTGAACAGTGTCTTTGGAACCACCCGAGTTTGAGATTGTTGGTTTTACCGATCACATTAATGTGATAGTGAAATTTCCACCGGTCATACCCAAAATGCTACATGAGGAAGGATTACAGTTGTCACTTGTCATCAAAGACTCAGGGGGGATTGTTCAGAAGGTAAGTGGTCAAAACAGTTCTGAGTTGGCAAGGAATACATTTCACTCTCTTTAAAAAAAAAACAAAAAACAAAGACTTTTGTAATGATTTGAACAATTAAAACTAGAGGGTCTGGGCCAGTGTGGTCTGATTTTAGGAAAGAAATCTCCATCATTCACGATGGGAGTATGTGACTCAGCCCAGCAGCACGCAGTGTTCTTCCAAAGAACAAGCCACATACACAACATCAAGGGACGCACAGAAGAGAGAGAGGTGTGTGGTGAGACGGGGAGAACAGGCACATTTCAGCGCGGCAGGGTGAGGTCTTCTTTGAAAGGGATGGTTTAGCCTCACGTAAATAAAAAGCATCTGCCTCTACCAGTCCAGCCCTTGTGCACTGTAAGGGAAATGGCTCTTCCTGGCAATTCTGTTCCCTTGATTTCCCCAAAGTCAAGTTACCTCGGGGTGATCCTGCTATTAGACAGACCTGGATCTTAAATTATTTGTTCTCTCGATGTGTTCGCTTAGAAAACACGGACAAACTGTGCTTGCTGGTGGGCATTGCTGAAATAGCAGCTTACATTTGCAGAGCCCTTGGCCAATTATAAAACCTTGGCAGGTAATACCAGCCCGCCTGATGTCAGGGGGCAGGGACATTTCAGGCAGAGGGCACAGGAAGTCAGGGATCCTGAGCCTGGAGGGGTTCCAGGGGGTTTGAGAAACAGGAAGCTGGAAGGGAGTGATGGAGACAAGAGAATTGAAGAAGAGGAAGTCGGGGAGGTAAAGGGCCGGGTCGTACAGGGCTTTGCAGGTCCGAGCCCTGGGAGTATGATGGAAGCCCCTGGGGGACCCAAGGCTTTAACAGGACGTCCTGGTTGGTATGTTAAGAATGGACCATAGGGGCCAAAGGCGGAAGTTGGGAGACCAACTTGGGATGGTCACTACTTAATAAGAAGTAATAAATTATATAATTATTACAAGTTTTTCTTTAGTATCCACCTGGATTATAATCAACACCCTAATCCTTTGAAAAGGGAGCAAAAATAACAGAAGAAACTGTGCACTTATGTAGCTTAGAGACTATATCAGCTTTCATTAATTATCACATTCCAGTCACACCTGACTTATATTCAACCCACGAGCTATTAACTGTTTTAGATTATTTTTAAAATAAGATATCTATGCTTATTAGGATATTGATAACACTGTAAGAGGAAGCTGTAGTTGATAAGCATCTTCATTAAAGAAAATTAGTCAAATTAAATTAGATCAAGGAAGAGAAAAGAACTGGTGTTATCCAGGTGACAGATGGTGGTGGCTTAGACCGTTTGGCAGTAATGAGAAGTGGTCACATTCCACATACATTTTTTGCAAGTGGCGCCAACAGTGTTTGTGGATGGATTAGATGTGCGTTGTGGTGAAGAAAGAGAGAAGTTGGGACTCGAACACTTTCAGCACGAGCACCTGGGTAGACAGAGTTGCCATCAATGAAAATGGTGCAGATTGCGGACAGAGCTGTGGCTGGTGGGTATCAGTAGCTCAGTTTGGGGAGTGTTAAATTTGAGGTACCTAGAGGGGATCTTGAGCAGTAATTGAATGTGCTGTGTCTGGAGTTCAGGGGAGAGCTCTTGGCTAGAGAGACGTCCTGGGGAGCCGTTGGCTTCTTGGTGTGTGTTGAGTGCCCTGAGACCAGGTGAGAAGACCTGCGAGTGGCCATGCATGGAGAAGAGAAGACACCTAAGAACAGAGCCCTGGAGGACTCCCCAGTGTGGCGATCTAGCAGATGGGGAGGAAACAGCAGAAGAGACTAAGAAGGAACAGCCAATATGGTGGGGGGAGAATGAGGTGGGGTTGAGGTCCTGGTAGCTGAGAGAACGTGTCAGAAGGAGTGACTTGCTGAGTCCAGTGCTGTAAATGGGACACGTTGGAAGAGGACGACGGATCGGATATAGGATTTAGGAACGAGAGGTGACCTTGGGAGGAGTGGTTTTGATGAGGTAAAAGACCTAGTGGAAGTGGATCCAAGAAAGAGAAGGAAGAGAGGAATTGGAGACAGCAAATTCCGCCGAGGAGTTCTGAAGGGAAGGAGAGATGCTCCGTGGTAGCTG
>PVJL010013486.1:0-32117 GCA_004026885.1 Lyroderma lyra
TGCTGTTTGGAACATAGTAAATTCTGTACAAATGTCATTATTAAAAATATTTACATAAAGTTTAAAACATGCAAAATGCTCGATAAATTTTTATGAATACACTCATGTTCTAATTGTGGATGTGCTGATGGTGGTGATATACGTAAGGGCTTTTAATTTTTTTAAAAATCGTGTTAAAGAAGCTGCTACTCTGCATAACGGAGGAAAAATTTACATATTGTTTTGGATTTAGACATTCGAAATGAGGGCCAAGTATGTTCATAAGACTATTTGATCCTTGCTGTAGTGTTGTAGGATTTCTTTTTGCAAATTCATGAATTTTAAGAAAAAACTTCTGGTGCTTAATTTTAACAAATGTAATGGGTCTCACATTGTGAATGATACAAAACAAAGTGGGACATGAAATGTTCTTGATACATGAACGATATTGCTAGAAATGAATGAATTGAATAGCTCTTCTGTCAACAAACAGTTTTACTTCCTAATATTAACAGAGGGTCTCATAAGAAGTTTCTAGTGAAAATTAGCTGTCAAGGAAGATGTTTACTATACATAATAAATAGCACAGCTGACCTTCAGAACAGTTAAGAGGGATGTATCAATGATTACTCTTTAAAATTTGTGAACCACCTAATTGGCAAAATGTGGTCATGAATTTGGGAGAAAGTTGTAATATCTAACAACTTTTGAATGTGTGTGCTATTAGGGAAAAATTCTGTTGCAGCATATTTGAAAGATTTTCCTTTTCCTCTTCCAATTGAATATAATTTAGTACTCTAGTATGTGTGCTCTCAGCAAGGTTTGGATCAGAAACAGAAATTTAGCAATCATGTTGATTTCTCCTTTCCTCCTTCACCCCAGGATGTGGCGAGTTAATTAAGTGCTTTTGACAAACAAGCTTTTGAAGCAGTATTCTGTTTATTTAGATGCTTTAACCAAAAAGGAAACACAATTGATTCTCCCTGTTCTTCACCCCCTGCCCCTTGATTCTTGCCCCCAAGTCTCAGGGGAAAGATCTGTTTTACAAATGGGTCATCACAGGGTTGTGTGGCTTTAGATGAGAAAAGCAGTGCCTATGTTGCCCTGTGTGTTGCCAGGTACTCTTCTTTGGACCAGTTCTACATGCTTGACCATTGCTGGCTTTTATATTTGTTCATCCTGGGTAAAGAGGTTTAAGGGGAGGGACCAGATCTGAACCAATGTCTTCATTACAGTCAAGACAGCAAGAACACCCACCCACTTGCTTTGGGATGGGGGCCAAATACACTTATATTCTGCTTCAGTTCTTGAGAGATGAAAGAAAAATCTGAGAAGAATTAGTTTGCCACACTGTGTTTAGACATCTCTACTCTTCTTCGTATTTGACCAATATAGAGCCTTTGTAATGCTAACAATTACAATTATAATTAAGATAATTGTCTTCTATTGAATGCCTACTTTGTGTTGGCATTTATAATTTATCAAATTTCTTAGTATAAAGTTATTCACAATATTCCCTTATCATTCTAGCACCTGTAAGATCTATAGAGATATTCATTCTCATTCTTGATTTTGGTAATTTGTGTCTTCTTTTTTCCTGGCCCAATATTTATCAATTTTATTCATCTTCTAATAGAAGCAGCTGTTAGCTTCATTGATTTTTCTCTATTGATATTGTGTTGTTTATACCATTGGTGTTTGTTCTTATTATTTCTTTTCTTCTTACTTTTGTTAATTTGTTCTTTTATTTCTAGTTTCTTAAGATGAAGGTCTAGGTCATCAATTGGAGACTTTCCTTTTTTTTGATATAGGTGTTTTAGTGCTATGAATTACCCTCTAAGCACTGCTTTAGCTCCAGTAAATCTTAGGTCATGTTTTCATTTTTATGCATTCCTTTTCAATGCAGTACAAATTACTCTCTGATTTTCCTGTTGATTTCTTTATGACTCACGTTTTATCTAAAAGTCATTATTTAGTTTCCAAATATTTGGGTATTTCCCAGTTTCTGAAATTACCCCAGTTTCTGAGATTAATTTATTAATTTTGATTGCCCATTTCTATTCTTCCTTTACTGTCATGTTCTTATCATTTGAGATCAACAGGCTGAACAGGCATAAAATTGTTCTAACTGATATTCTTTCATCTTAGTGTTGTGTTCTTTTGTGATCTCTGAGAAGACTACAGCTTTTTGTTTTGTTTGTTAATTTTCTCTGTTGTCAAAATTGCTTCTATGTCTTCCAAGGTAAATATTTTTTTTTGTATGTATTTGTGCCTATCGTGTTGCAAGATTGTTCTCAAATTTTGTGTGATCCTTGGTTATTCATTCATATTAAAGGAAAAGCCAACATAAAGGTGGACCATAGGCCCTGATGGGTTTTTCATTAACTTATGATTGGTCAGGGAGCTTAGCATTAAGCAGAAACCCTATTAAATGTGGAAGACTTTGTTTTGTGGCATCAAGTGCCTGTTTCAATTCTCCCCAGGGACTTTGTTTAGTTTCTTTAAATATGAATCTTTAATCCTTTGAGTGTTTGAGGGTCATGCCTGTCTGGCTATTGATAACTCTGTTCATGCAGGTGAGGTATATTTTTGATTGACCTTCTTGTATCTAGCCTCACTTCTTACTCTTCGACTCCTGTGTAACTGGAATTTCTGAGTTCTGAGTTTCTCGAGGCCTCGACTGATAACATTAGTTTTCTTCTTGGATGCCAACCTCTCCTACCTCCTTTCCTCTTGCCATCTCTTCTCCCTTTCTTTCTCCATGATTAAACCCAACTATACTTTCTTCCATTTCATTAATAATGATAGATATATTTTAATTTCAACTATTACAGAACTTTATTTTTTAAAGCAGAATTATGCTATTATATTCTTACTACCAAAAAACTAATGTTTGATGGTACATAACCTGCTCATAATATGCTCATATATGTGTATACATATATGGAATGGTCTATTTAATTGTCTATATTTTAAAGATGATTAGGACTATCAGGGAAAGTAACATATGCATCAAATGATATAGGAACTCTTTGGGCATTATGTTGGGGCACAGGTTATCTAGCATTTTGTATTTGTTGCTTTGCAATAGATGCTACTTGATCAGCCAGAACTAAGGTGACATTTTGATCTAAAAACTTTCTACCTAATTGGATTGGGATAAAAAAAATAATCAAATAGGGTTTCTGGTCAAGATGGCAGAGTAGGTAAACACTGTGCTCATCTTTTCCTATGATCAAAATTACAGCTAAATCATTAAGCAATCAACCTGGAGAACCATCTGAAGACTAGTTGAATGGAACTCCTATTACTAGGGGGTTATAAAGATGTAAAGAAGAAGCCACATGGAGACTGGTTGGAAGAGTGAAGATGCAAAATGGGAATCAAGAGGGTTACCTCAGGTGCAGAGGAACTCCTGAATCCCAGGCCTACACCGGGCTCCCCAGCTCAAGGCTCTAGTGCCAGAAGAGGAGTCCTGACAACAGCTGGCTGTGAAAATCAGTGGGGATTATGTCCAGTCCCAGTAAGATAGAGGGCTGCTGGAAACTTAGGCATTATCTTCAAAGGCCTACACACAGACTCACGGGCTCACAAACACTCACTTTCAGCTTCAGCAAAGGGACAGCTGCTCAAAAGGCTCCAGAGACAAATGTGGAGAAATGGAATTATGTGGCTTCAGGATGAAAGCCACCATTGTCCCTGTGTTGAGTTCTCTCCCATATAGTCTAAAGGTACAAGTGGGTACGAAATGATGACAGAAAAATTCCCTAACCTGGTGAAGGAAATAGACACACAAGTTCAGGAAATGAGAGAGTTCCAAACAAGAGGAACCCAAACAAGCCCACACTAAAGACACATTATAATTTAAGTGCCAAAGGTTAAAGACAAAGAGAGAATCTTAAAAGCAGCAAGAGAATAGCAGTTAGTTACCTGCAAGGAAGCTCCCATAAGATTGTCAGCTGATTTCTCAACAGAAACATGGCACACCAGGGATTGGCACAAAATATTCAAAGTAAAGAAAAGCAAGGACATACAATCAAGACTACGCTACCCAGTATAGCTATCATTTAGAATCAAGGGACAGATAAACATCTTTGCATATAAGCAAAAGTTAAAGGAATTCATCACCATCAAACCAGTGTTGCAAGAAATGTTAAAGGGACTTCTTTTAGGGAAAGAAGAACATAAATATGAATAATAAAATGACAATAACTACATACCTATCAATCATCACTTTAAGTATAAATGGATTAACTGCTCCATTCAAAAGATAGGGTGCCTGAATGGACAAGAAAACAAGATCCATACATATGCTACCTGCAAGATAGGCGTTTTAGATTGAAAGAAAGTAAAGAGTTTGAAAAAGATATTTCATTCAAATGGAAAAGAAAAAAGAGCTGGGGTAGACAGAGAAAGGCAAATACCATATGATTTCACTTATTTTTGGAATCTAAAGAAAAATGTAAACAAACAAACAAAACAAATTCTCATAGATGTGAAGAATAAACTGATGGTTACCAGATGGGAAGGAGTTTGGGGGCTGGGTTAAAATGATGAAGGGAGTAAGACATACAAATTGGCAGTTACAAAACAGTCACAGGGGTGTAAAGTACAGCATAGGGAATATAGTCAATAATAGTGTAATAATTATGTATGGTGCCAGGTGGGTACTAGACTCATTGGGGAGATCACTTTATAAATTATATAAATGTCTAATCACTATACCTTACACCTGAAACTAATATGAAATATATTGAATGACAACTTTAATTGAAAACCAAAGAAGAATAATAAAAGAAAATAACATGGCAATTATTTGAGTACTAATACGCTCAAATGAATATAAAATTTAACGAAGTGCTAGTATTCTGTAGACCTAACAGATAAGGTGTCATTGAATGAATGCTGCATACCACCTTGGCATGTGTAATCACGTATGAAATATTTATTGTTATCTAGCAAGGGCAATTATGCACATATTTTCTTGCATGTTTTCTGAGATAGTGGAGTTCTCCAAGATTCTTGGAAAAATATTTGGGGAGGAGGAACATCCAGTTTCAGAATACCTTCTCTTTTGGGGGAAGGGAAGTTGGCAGGACATGGAATACATAGCCTTCAACATCGGGCCCCTGGTGAAGGCTCCCATGACACTTGGACTGACCTGAATTAAATAGAATTGAGAAAAATAAAAGAGCTCAGTTTCTAGTATTTTTTGGAGTCAGCAGAGAGAAGGGAGGAGTATAAAGGAAAGGAAAAAGGATGGAAAGGAAGGAGGAGGTAGGGACAGACATGTAATACCAATTTCATCATAAACCATGGTTTTAGAAATGCGGACAGCAGAGTGTATCTTACTCAGCCTCTTTTCCAGGCTTCTAGGACAGAGTAGTTTAAATACTTTCATTGATACTTAGCTCATTTCTTTGTACATTGTTATTTACATTTAAGAGAGGTCTAACAATGAAATAGTACTGGGAAAAAATCCACCTGCTCTTCATTACTCACCTTCTGGAACAATAGAAATAATGATACTGCTATACTGACTTTTGAAGATAGCTTCCACTTTTTTTAACATTTTTCTTGGCCTTTTTAAGTTTAATTTTTAAATTCCTTCCATCACTTTTTATTGAAACTTTCAGTATTCTGATTGATTTCCTCTTAACTTCCTAACTTTCAATGTCCCTTAAAAACTTCTTAAAATTGAAATGTAGCATACATTTGAATATACACAACTCATAAATGTTTAACTTTATAAATTACCATCAAATAAACAAACCATCCATCAATACCCATAATAAAAAAAGGGCATAACATATATCAAGTAAGGCCCATGTGTGCCCATTTAGTCACGACTGTTCTATCCCCCAGTATAATCATTATTCTGACTTCCAACACCGTAGACTATTTTTGCCACTTTTAAAATTTTATGTAAGTAGAATTATATTGTCTGTGTCCTTTCACTCAATGTTTTGTTTGTGAGGGCCATCCATATTGTTGTATGTAGTTGTAGTATGTATTACTGCATTGCTGTGGTTTTTAATTGTATGAAAACAATTTATTTTTCTGTTTTACTGTGTATGGACAGTGGACTGTTTGCAATTTGGTTTATTATGAATTTGGTGCTGTGAACATTCTTATACATATGTCTTTGTGTATATATGTTTATGAGTTTCTATTGGATATATGAGTTGAAATTGTTAGGTCATAGAATATACGTGTGTGTATGTTCAACTTTAGTAGATAATGCTCAATACTATCCAAAGTGATTGGGCCAATTTACATTCACAGCAACATGCATGAGAGTTTCTATTGCTTCAGTCTCATTAACATTTGGTATTTTAATTTTTTATTTTAGATATTCCAATAAGTGTGTGATATCTCTTTGGGGTTTAAATTTGCAATTCTCTGATTCTTGACATGGTTTTCCTTATGTTTATCCATCATTTGGATATCCTTTTCTGACAAGTGTCTATTCAAGACTCTTCAATTTTGTACTGAATTTTTTTGCCTTTTTCCTACCAATTTAAAGCATATTCTGTATATTCTAGATAAAAACTCTTCATTGATTATATGTTCTGGGAATATCTTTTGCCACTCTGTACTTTGACTTTATGCTCTCTTAATGAAGATTCCTAATTTTAATGTGGCTCAATTTATTAATCTTTTCCTTTATGGCTAGAGCTTTGCCTATTCTATTTAAGATAACTTTGCTATTCCAAAATCATGAATATGTCACCTTCCAGAAGTTTTATTGTTTGCATTTTGATATGCATTTTACCTGCAATTACTTTTTCATGTATGGTGTGAAATAGAGGTCAGCTTCCATTGAGATACCTGTTGTACATTCTAATAAAGATGTCACACAGACATAGAAAATTTTAGATTTTAGAGTGGCAGTCCACATTGGAGTTAAAGTTTTGGGAGTGTTCAGTGTACAAATGCCACTTTAAAAATGAAATTAGATGCTATTGCTAAATAAATGAACATAGATTAGAAGAACCATGAGGACAGAGCCCAAGGGCACTCCAACCCATCACCCAGAATTACACTCAGTACTCCATGACATGCTAATGTAGAGTGCGGTATACTAATACAGAGCATGTGCTATAGACTCCTTCCAACTAAACACTACCCTTAGTAGTGTATCCATGAGTTCATGCCACAGTGAAGTCAGACTATAAACTTAATGAAATTTATGGTAAACCAGAACATCGTATTTTAAAAATACAAATTGTTATTAAGCCTAATCCTTCATTCTGCACTAATAGAATTGATTGCTTTGCATGTAAAAAAAGCAATTTTTATTTCTTTCTTGAACATTTTATAAGTGTTTCATGTTGTTCAAGTCATTTTTCCCACCCATCAGGATATTTTGGATATGTTAACTATCTCTAAAATACTTATATCTGTGCATTCATCATGTGTAGATTTGATAAGTAAATGACTGATAGCAAATATTGGCTATCGTAGGATCATACCCTGAAATCTTTGGTCTGCAGAGACCTTCCTCCTCTGGCTGACATTGCTCGCAATCACGAACCTTGTTTGAGCAAAGTTCTTCAATTTTATCTAACCTACTGACATCCAGGTCCTATTTCCTCAGCTCTTCTAGGAAGGAAACCATCTTCATTTGAACCCCCACTTCATGGAGTCTTGAGCGGGGCACCTAACACTGGAATCTTGCCCACATTATTGTTAAATTACTTCCAGTGTCAATTTGTCACACCTCTGCAGAAAGGAATATCCACAAGATGGTATGATGCACATCCAAATGTCACATTTGGCCTCTAGTCACCTCCAATCATATGCAAGTAAAAGCTTTGTGCCTAGTAGCTTTTTATTCAGCCAAATTTAAGAAGAAAAAGTCTTTGAGAGTGCATTCATTTCAGTTCCAAAGTTTGCAAAGGAACCAGTTTTGTGTAATGCACCATTTAAGATGATATGAAGGGCATAAAGTAAGCTATAAATCTCTGCCACCACACTTTATATCTAACCTCTAGGTCTGTCCCTTACATTGCTGTTGAATCTACAGTGTATTTTTCTTCACTTCCTGCATAATTTGCTCACAAATACTTTCCTGTGGTTTAACTGTTCCTTAAGACACTTCCATAAGTGTTGCAAAGTGCTTTTTAAGTTCTTAAAGAGCCAATAGTTTGCTCTTTACAGTCACATGCCTAATATCCATATGCTGTGAACTATCTTTGATTTTCTACTGTCATTCATAGGGTTGGTAGTGTAAGATAAGAGCACTGAGTCTTTTTGAGCAATGTAGTTAGTGGCCCAGTGGGGTCTAGAAAATAAATCCCCTCATCTGCAGTCCTATTCTTCTTTCACTACTCCACAAAGTATGCCCTGAAAATTGCAGAGGTATTGAATCTAAGGAGCCCTGTTAGCAATAAGTACAGACTCAAAACTGTCTCAGGTGTACCTCATGATTGTGTCGTTATGCATTTCGTGTAAAACGAGATACTGCTGCCCCTGATCTTGCAGGCTACTACTGTTACACTGCTAGGAAATCTTTGAGGTCTGAAACTTGTGTTTAGGTTGTAAGGGATCATTTATTCCTGAAACATTTACAGTAGTGCTTTTGTAAGGCATGTGACCAAATCATAATACGAGCCTTTAGCACTGAAGGAATGAAGATTGTTGATAATCAGTAGGAAACCTGGATGTTATACACTTGAAATTGGGATACAAAACAAAACAAAAAGCTAAAGATTACCAGATCTCAAAAGGAAAAATTAATAATCCATGAATAATAAACAGGGAAAATATTTTTAAAAGGTAGGGTGTCAGAATACCTCTGAGATCAGTTCAGCATATATGATCCACACTTATATATAGCGGATTACCTAAATGCAAACTGACCTTGGCCACTGTGTGTGAGTAATATTTTTGAAAGTATGAGCTGTACTAAAACAGTTTCTGCAATATATTAGGCACAAATATACTTTCCTTCCATGTTAGGCATGCAGAACTCTTTCCCACCTGTTTATTTTTCCTTAAACAAACATATTATCTGATATAACTAGTCCAAAGAAAATTTTCTCTTCCTCTATGTGAATGAACTCCCCTCTTACCTTTTTGCTAAATCCTGGAGTTCTGATGTAGTTGAGGATCTTATATTACATCCATGTCACATTTTGGAACCACTTCAATGGTTTAATGCCTTGAATTATTTTCAAGCATTTAGTCAGCTTCTGTTTAAGTCAGGTTTCTCCTTTGACAGTGCAAATTTATTTTCCAAATGCAAATGTGTGATAATATAGATTGGACACTTTGTGCCTGTTATGAGGTTTGAAACAAAAAACAAACTTTGTCTTAAAATCTTGTATAGCTGCAAAAAATAGGAAAATTAAGAATATTCTATAATATTGTACTGTAGTTATAATTTATTACACACTGTAGTTATTTATTTTCTTTTAACTATTGAAAAGTTTAGGGTGATTTTTTCCCTTGGAAATGGACAGGTCTTAAAAGAATGGTTCTGGGGGTCCAAAATATAAGGGAGAAGGTTTCTAATAAATGGATTTAGACTTATTCTGTGGTAAAAATAGTAGGCGCTGGAGTCAGAGTTTTAGATTCACAGTTGAGCTCTGATATTTACTAGTTAGAATACTTTGGGAAAGTGATAAGCCCTTTCTGTGCCTTAGTTTCTTCAGCTTAGAGTGGGGGTATCAGTGGCTCCCACTCATTGTGCTATGAAATGCTTTAAATGAGATAAAGTACGTGATGTGCTTAGTATAGTGTCTGTACATAGTGACTGCTTAATAAGTATTGGTTATTATTAAGATTTACACATGAGATTATTATATAAAGTAATGACCTTCCCAGATGACAGAAGGGAGGAGCCACTAGGAAAATTTAAAAAGTTCTATTACTTTTAGTTCATAGATGATGAAATTGAGACTCAAACAGACTACAGTTTATTATGTTCTTCTTAATTCTCTAATAAGATAAATAAAAAAGGTTAAGTTTCTAATCTTATTGTTTTATCACATGATATTATTTAAAGTGGAAAATTTGTGGTATTCTGACTTATTTTTGCTTAAAATTTGAGTTTATCTGATTTGGATACTTCTTAAACTTTTCATTTCATGACTTTCCTTGGTGGAAAGACCATGTTATTTGCATTTTGAAATGTAAGTAGTATGAATAAATGTAAACTAAATGTTGTTGGAGTTTGAGGACATTATGTATGACTTCTCTATTCCTCACCTAAAGTTGGATTTGATTTAGAGAAGATCAGAAAGTCACATAGAATGAGAAAATGATATTGACTCTCCAATAGGTAAGTCTATACTAAAAGGATGGCTTCAGAAAAAGCGAATGGACTTGCTACAGCTCTTCTTTTTCCCAGGCTAGATTTTGGAACAACCAGCCTAAGGGAAAGTTTGCTCTAGTCCGGAGCTGGTGTTACCTAAGATCCCTACACCCCTTCACACTTAAAGCTTTTGCTTGGTTAGTCCCACCTAGATGAGAGAAGCAATGATGACTAACTTACCTGTTTCTCTGGGGAGGGATAAGGAGTAAGGCAAAGCAGTTCTTCTTCTTCTTCTTCTTTTTTTAATTAAGAGGTTCCAAGGTAATGTCTATGAGGAAAAGGAGGGATGAAATCCTAAATGCATGTTGGTAATCACTGCACTTGTGCAAGATTACCCTAGAGAGGCTCTAGCCTAAGAAATAACATAAAATAGATAAAAATGGATCAACACGGGAAGGAAGATTTCAAAGAATCAAAAGCAGACAATGATGTCATTTTCCCCAAACTTTAAGAACACTAATTTAAAAATCAGGAGAATGACTAAGGAGACCAAATATCAGATCTTTGCCTTATGCCAGAGGAGAATTCTAGGATAAAAACTTAAATATTAAAAAAAAAATCACCCATTAGATTTAGGTTGATGAGAGACAGACCCAGAGACCCTGGTGGCTCATCTCCCTTCCTCTCTTGGTTTTGTTGAGCAGAGAGTTGGTTCAGCAAGTTGAGTTAATTCAACAGAACAATAGCCACTGGGGTCCAGAGGCCCCCCTTTTCTAACAACGCCATGGTCTGTTGAGGAGGCTTCTCCTGTGACAGATCACATGTTCATAGATCTCCCCACCCTTTAACCTTATAAAGATGAGGGGTGTTGCTGACTCAATCTCCCTCCCTGCGGGAGTGCTGGCCCAGTGCCCATAGCCTGAGCAGCGGTGAGGAGAGCTGGGGGCAGAGGGTGCTGTGTGCTCGAATGCTTCTTCTCTTACCAGTTTTCTCTCGATAAAGCCACCTTCCCTCGACCCTGGTGGTGTGTGTCTGTGACTGGCATCTGGGAAGTACAGAGGGACACCCACGTTTCATGGTGAATGCAGGGGCAACGAAAAACGATCCAATGTGTGAACTGTACAAAAGTATGAATGGCACATCATACCTGAAAGGCAGGATGGATAAGTGCCAATGACCTTGGCTTGGACCCCTGTCCTCTGAGGCCAGTGTGATACCCGAAGGAGAATCGGGAGGAGGACCATTCTGAGCCAACCGAATAGTTTCCTCAAAGTCAGTTTAAACTAGAAAAAATAAAGCAACTGAGATATAACTTTTATACTGCCAAGACCGTGTTTTGCTACCAGTGAAAATAGGAGCTCAGAAAGTAAGTTAAGTTTAGTTATTGATCATTTTTTTGTATTTAATAACTCCATTGAAAAATATATACAGTGCAACTTTACTGTGTATATTTTTCATGGCTGAGTTATATAAAATTCATATCTCAATGAAAAGAAAAGTGGTTAACATCATGTTACGATCATTTATTTGTCATTTAGAAAGTGGGAAGTAGATGATTTCCACTGACGAGATACTTTTGTGCAAATATATTTTCTCTTAAACAACATGTAGTTTTCAACCAAAGGCTTAATAAGGATGTCTATGACTTTATTTTTCAAAAGGTAATAGGTGGCCTAATGGGAGGCAGAAAAAAGTGCCAAAGTGATTTTCCTAAAGTGTTTTCATCATAATTGCTTTTCTTTAAACACGAAAGAAGCGACACTAATACTTCTTACCCTCGATAAGGACTGGAAGAGCTGAAAACCGAGCTGAAATAGCCAAGAGGATAACATTAGGAGATACTCTCACTGACCGTGCTACATCATCTTTTAAATATAAGAAATAGAAATGAAACTGCCAGGCATGTGTTTTCAGGAATGAGCTTTTTGCTTGTGCTGTTTTATTCTGGCTCTAAACATAACCTGAAAAGAAAATCAAAAGAGGGCATGTATTTGTTTTTATAAAAAACCAAAACCAGTTATATCACCTACTTGATAACAGATTAGGGTGTCACAATGCCAGTTTGCTTTTCTTTCTTTCTTGAATCTTTTTCTTTAGAAATAATTTCAAACTACTGGAAAGGCAAAAGAATAGCACTGAGAATACCTGCGTGCCCCTTACCCAGATTCACTTATTGATACCTACATTGAAATAGCACTTTTTGACATCTTAATATACTGAGTACTTAAAACAAAAGTTAGTCGGAGTTCCCTGGTGGTGCAGTGGCTAAGGCTTTGGCGCTCTCACCGCCGTGGCCTGGGTTCAATTCCCAGCCAGGGAACTACCCACAATAAAAAAAAAAAAAAAAAAAAAGTTAGTCATGCTGCATTGTTTTGTGTGTTTTGTGGGCGGCATCCCTGTTTCTCAGGGTTTCTGGGAAAGGACAGTTTTGGCCAGTCCACACAAGTCCATCGAGGGAAAAGGGACAAATTGCCTTTCTTTTATAATCCTAAGAGGCACCACTCCACTTGTTGAAAGAAGAATCCATGAAGCTCCCGACCATTCTAGCTAATGAATAAATTGAAAACAATAAATAGGTGAACATGTAAGCAAGTAAATATGTCTTAATAATAGGAATAAACCTTAAAAGTGAGAATTCCATTTTCCAACCTCACTGTCCCTTTTGAAACTAATGTTACCTTATAAACCTTGCCAGAAATATTCTACAGATGCACAAAAATATATAGTCATCACTGCAGTGGTAGGCATATGGTTATGGACAGATATACAACTATAAATACATCTATAAATAGAATTGCAATATAGATTTTTGGAAGATTTTCCTGTATTTTATGGAATTAAACTATATACACTCTTTTCTAGCTTGCATTTTCCACATTACAATATGCCTGAACTAGCTTGTGATATGAGGTCTTATGGATTGGCCTCAGTCTTTTTATAGGCTGCATAATATTTTATTGTATGGATATGTTGTAATTTTAAAATCTGTACCCCAAATAATGAACATTTCATATTTCCCCTTTTCACTTGTTGCTATTATAAAATTAACAAACATATATTTGTTGTGTCTTATCTGAGATTTTCTGTAAAATAAATTTCTAGCAGGGCATTTCAATTGTGAGAGTGTTGAATAATATTGATAATTGTTTGAAATTTCTTGTCTTTGACACATGCTATTCATTTAGAAAATGTGTTTAGAAAGAAGGAAGAGAGGGAAGGAGCAAGGAAGAAGGGAAGGAAGTCAGGAAGGCCAGTATTTCAGGGACAGTTTCCTTCAATTAGGTGAAAGAGAAGACCAGGAACCTCTGAGTTAAGATTATGATTGCCTTTACTCATCAATTTTCTATTCTTTTGTATGTCTTTATTTCTATACCATTTTATGTTGTGTACTTTGTCTATCTTTCAGAGGCCAGTTTGAATGTTACTGCCAGGAAGAATATAACACATATAATGCTAAACATTTTTATTATATTGTCCTTCCCTAAACTTCATCACACTTGCATTTTTTTTTCAATGTCTGTCTCCTTAGATAGACGAGAAGCAGGAAGTACCCTAAGGATAGAGAGCACGTTCGTCTTGTTTGTCTGTGCTCTATTTCACAAGGATGTCTGGGTGCCCAGCATTTGTTAAAAGCAAACAGGTGGGAGAGAGAGTGACCGAGAGAGAGAGAGAAAAATAGAAAGAGAGACACAGAAATAGAAAGACAGAGCTAGAGGGGAAGTAAAGGCAAGAAGGCAGAATGGAAAGGGGAAGAGAAGGGGGAGAGAGACAAGAAGGTTGCCAATACCTTGGTTAGAGCTGTAAATATGGGAGAAATGTGTACAAATGAATGGGAACCAAAAAACTTAGATGAAAGAATGTCAGTGTCACTTTGCAGAAAACTAAAGGAGGTGACGACCATAGCTTGGTTTCGGATTGCAGGATGAAAGTTATCAGTTTCGGAAAGGCATGGGTCGAAAATAAGAAGTATCGTGTTGAGGGCTTGTTTTGCAACTTAACTGGTGCCAAGAGAACTAGGACACTTCACTGTAAAAGTGAAATACGTGCTTTCTATTAGCTAATGCTGTGGGGATCGAAACGTAGTAACAGTCACGAATCTATCATAATGGTGGTAGCTTGGAATTGGCGGTAGACTAGGAGCCCATGTAAGGCAATAGTGTGAATATTATAGGAGGTAATTGTGCTTATTTTTATTTTAGATTAGAATGTAATGTAGTGGAGACATTTGTAAAATATTACCTAGATAAAACTTCTTTTTGATTCTACTATAATCTACTATATTGTAATTATATAACATATACCTCTATATCTATATTGCTATATGTCCATATTTACACACACACACACACACACACACACACACATACTTTCATGACATTCATATCAAAGAGATGAACTATCTTAAATTTTATACCATTTATAAGTGTTTTAAAACGTAAATAATTAGGAAATGGATTACTCAATTTATAAACCTCTTGCTTCTATCTTACTATTTCCTTTTTGGGCCATGTATCTCTTTTCACCAGCATTGGAAAGGGGGTTAATGAAAGAACTGTATCGTAAATGAAATATTTAAATAATTAATAGCAGGGTGCACATTTTTTCCCTTCCTTTTACTTATCAATATTCTCATGTTATCAATAACTGATTCCAGTAATATCAGAGGGTGGGATTCAAATTACACCTTAATAGGAAAATGTAACTTATGGAACATGCCTCACTTGGATTTCCTCTCCGCTTGTTGGAGTTAAATCAACAGGAGACCGATGCTACTCAGACCTTGAAGAAGCAACTGGCAGAAAGTAGTGCCCATGGAAAAGTCGCCTTTACAAGTTAGAAAAATATTTGGGCTTCATCCTACATATGCTATACTCCAAGGTCTACTGCTACTGTTTTCCGAATTACTCATTGGCTGGATGAATGGCAGGTACAAGTAGTGCTTTTATTGCAATACACAGATGTTGATATTTTCCACAGTTTTCTTGGAGTAAATGAAGGGGTCTCATATCAAAAAAGAAACAACTCATTTTGGATGTAATGAAAGAACTGAGATGTCTACTTTGCAAAGATCCATGCAACTTCCACATTTTTATTCTTAGTTTTTAAAGGAAAGCTTATTTGAAGAACCTGCCTTTTTTGGACATTGTTAGAAAACAGAGGTTACCTGCTTGTGATGAAGCCAGGTTTAATGAATAATAATAGAGTTAGAAACACAATAATCATACTGAGGGTCAGAAATGGGTTCGGATTCTTATATAAAACTGGGTAAAAATGTGTGTGTGCACGTGTGTAATGAAAAGGAGCTGAGAAGAAAGGAATATTGAGTGAAAATATTTCATGATAAAATTTAATTCTACAAATGATTTGGAGTTACCTACATGTCAATTTAGTTTAATTGTGTACTTGAGGTTCATATAGTGTGTGAGACTTTTAAATTCAGGCTTATAACTCAATGTAAAGAAATGTATGGAAAAGTTTCTAGGAGCCATTAATATACATATATTTGCTATTTGAGCACCTTACTATTTCCAGAAACTTAAGGTTGTTTTTGAAAAAAAAAGTTTACATGATGTTGAATAATGTGACTATAATGAACAGGATATCTTGTGTGTAATTATTTATACTAGCAAAAATTTTTTTTTAGCAAAGTTTTACAATGCAGTCTGAATATTCACAGTTATTAAAGTATGTTTTTCTGTGGTATTATTTAACTGTGTTAAGGAATCTTGATTACTTTATCATTCTGTTCATGGAAATATTTTCAAGGTCAGGAAACTATGTAGTGAGAAAAGAAAGCTATTTGGGAAGAAGTCCTTTCAGAAATGTTTCAAGGTTTGGCTTATAGGGTTTATTTATTAAACTATTTTGATTCTCAGTTTTATTAATGTTGTATTATTTCAAAGGTTTAAGAACATTTTCTTAATATCAGTTGAATTTTAAGTGATTCAGAGTAATGAGTGTTCATTTTATTTATTTCTTGTTTATTTTTATAGTGGGCCAAAGTAATAATGAAATATGTAATGATTTTAAGACTTTATTTTTTCAGAGTAGTTTTAGGTTCAAAGCACAATTGAGAGGAAGGCCCAGAGGTTTCCCATTTACCTGCTGCCCCAACACATGGGGAGCCTTTTCCATGATCAATACCCACCACCAGAGTGGTACATTTGTTACAATTGAGGAACCTACATTGACAAAGCATTAGCACCCAGAGTCCACGGTTGACATTACAGTGAGCCCTTGCTGGTGTACGTTCTATGGGTTTGGACAAATGTATAATGACAGGTATCCGTCTTTAGAGTATCATGCAGAGTATTTTCACTGCCTTAAAAATCTGGGCTCTACCTATTCACCCCTTTCCCCAGCCCCTCAACACCTGGCAACCACTGATCTTTGTACTGTCTCCATAGTTTTGCCTTTTCCAGAATGTCGTATAGTTGGAATCAGGTAGCACGTAGATGTTCCAGGTTGACTTCTTTCACTTAGTAATACGCGTTCAAGTCTTCACCGTGTCTTTTCGTGGCTGGATAGCTCCTTTCTTTTTAGCACTGAGTGATATGCCATTGTCTGGATGTACTGGAGTTTATTTATTCATTCACCTACTGAAGTACATTGGATTGCTTCCAAGTTTTGGCAATGATGAATAAAGCTAGTGTAAGCATCTGTGTGCAGGTTTTTGTATGGACATAGGGGGACTGTCTGAAAAAGTATCCAGCCACAGAATATGAAAAATAGAGGCATTTATGGCTGGATTTTTTCCAGACAGAACTAGTAAGTATTCAGCTCCTTTGGGTAAAAATCAGTGAGTGCTATAATGATATTTTCATGGTGCATTAATGTATTTTTTTTGTATTTTTGTATTTTCTGTTGATATGGCATTAGTGCAATTTCTTATCATTTGTATTTTATGTGTAACAGTATGTTTTGATAGTTTTTCAGTGATGCATAGCCTGTTGAAATATCTGCATGTTTGAATGCTACATTCTAAGATTTTTTTTGTGACCATATTCCTGTGCCCACTAATGGATTTTGTCTGGTAAAATAATAATTTTGTTTGAATAGTCCATAAATGACCTTGAAAATGATCATGTGAAAAGGAACCAAAAGTTCTAAGCTGTTTTTTAACAAACCAAATTCATTTTAGTAGTTCTGTCCTTCTCTGAATTCTGTCTAGGTACCATTTTACCCATGGGAAGTTTCTTAAAATGTTTTAAAAGTCCAAATAATACTAATAGCTATGGATTTTCAGATAATTTGCGTTATTTATTTAATCTTCACACTCTATAAAATAGTTCTAATTATTTATCAATTGAAGAGATTCCAGCTCTTCTTTTTAGTGCCTTCTTTTGGTCATATTAACAACTTCTTTAATTTTATAAAATCTATAATAAAAATAACACCAGTAAGGTACAGAGGAAAATGAGAGACTCCTCCCTGTTCATAGAAGACATTATACTGGTTTCACTGGAGTGAATACCCTGAACTCATTGGAACCTCTAGTCCCCTCCAACTGGACATAGTACCGAAGTCATGAAGAGATGCACATTTCAGAAAAAAAATGTACTTTTCAGCTTTATTAAGGTTAATTGACAAACAAAAATTGTATATATTTAAGGTATACAATACGATGGGCTGATATACATTGTGAAATGCCACAATCAAGCTAGTTAACAGGTCCATCACTTCACCTACTTAAACATTTTTTTTTTTAAATTTGGTTAGAACATAAGATCTACTCTCATAGCATATTTCATGTCTACTCTGCAGTGTTAGTAACTATAGTTAGCATGCTGTATGTCACATAGATCCCCAGAACCTATTCAACTGGGTTTGTATCCTTTGACTAGTATCTCCCCATTTTCCCTATCCACAGCCCCTGGCCAACACCATTCTTCTCTGCTTCTGTGAGGTTGACTGTTTTAAGATTTAACATGTAAGTGAGATTATACAGTACTTCTCTTTCTGCCTCCGGCTTATTTCACTTAGCATAATGTCCTAGAGGTTTACCTCCTATTGTTGCAAATATAGCAGGATAACCTTTTGAAAGCCTGAATAATATTACACAACAATATTTTATGGCTGAAAATACATGCACACACTATACAGTGGAACATTATATATATCACAATGTCTTTATCCATTTGTTAATGGACACTTCATTTTTATTTTTTTACATATCTTGGCTATTATAAACAACACTGTGATAAATAAACATGGAAGTGCAGATATGCCTTTGAGATTGAGTTTACATTTCCTTTGAATATATTCCCAGAAGTGAGAATTCTGGATTGTATGGTAGTTCTTTTTTCAGTTTTCTGAGGAACCTCCATACTGTTTTCCATAATGGCTATACTGGTTTACATTTCCACCAACAGTGTACAAGGTTGTTGTTTTTTTCTCTGCACCCTCTCCAACACCTATCTCTTGACTTTTGATAATAACCATTCTAACTGCCAAGAGGTGATATCTCATTATGGTTGCGATTTGCTTTTCCCTGATGGTGAGTGATGTTGAGCATCTTTTCATGTACCTATTAGCTATTTGTATGTTTATTTTGTAAAGATGTCTATTTAGGTCATTTGCCCATTTTTAACCAGATCATTGTGTGTGTAGAGGGAGGGTTGCTATTGGACTTATTATCAGATAGATGGCTTGCAAATATTTTCTCCCCAGAGAGCATAACTTCTAACAAAATGGTATGCTAATTTAATGTAAAAAGAAAAATGGCCACTTATTTTTATCTTTTATTCTATCTTTTGTCTTTCCTATGACACTCATCACATTCTTTCTTACGTTATAGTAATTCATATTATAGTAATTTCTCCTTTATATTTTCAATTTTCATAAACAGTTTCTAAGCCTAGTGCCCTAATAATAATAGTATAGAATGTATATTGTTTAATTAATATAATTTAGAGACCATTTCTCTTAAGGTGTTTTTTTAATTTTTAAATTTTTAAGAACTTTTAGCCTTATTGGGGTGACATTGGTTAACAAGAACTATATAGGTTCCAGGTGTAGAACTCCACAGTGCACCGTACATGGAGTGCATCACCTGTTTACCACCCAGTGTCAGTTCTCTTTCCATCACCATTTATTTGGCTTCTCTCTTAAGGTTTTATCAGAATGGACTTACAGCTAAAAAGTCCTTTGGGACCTTATTTTCAATACTGTCAAACCTACAGAGTGATATAAGACTCTTTCTAAATGTAAACCTATGGTTCATGTTAAATGGTAATTATAAAGGCTTTTATACCTATATTGCTATCTTCTATCTTGTTTTTAGCCCAGAAATTTCCTGGCAAGAGGCTTTCATCGGTCATGATTAAGTTGCTCTGGGTGGTTTATAACCATTAAGTCACTACCAGTTGCAGGATGAGCTGGTCATACTGTTGCACCAAGTTGTTCTATCAGTTCTCTGGAAGTAAATGCAAGTAAACGTTTCCAAACGCCTTCAGAGCACACTGTAAATCTTTGTAACTTCATGGCCAAATGGTAAACCGCAGGACCACGTGACTCAAGTCCCTCCAGACCTTCATGTTATTCCTGTCAGACTTTTCTTCCCTCATTCATCAGCTAGAGGCTTTCATCTCCTTTGAAAGTCATGGCCTTTCAAGTAGGGGTGAAATTACACCTGTCAGTAATAAATGTAGCTAGTACTCTCTGTCATTTTTCCATTTCACAAAAGAAATTAAAAGGAATCATCATCGCCTATTCTGTATTCATTTAGTAACACTTGTTTTCCTTTACTGTACTTTTAAGTATATTCTAGTTATGTAATTGTTGAGATAATTTAGAAAATACACACCTAAATTAGAGGATGGTATGGGAATCTTGGGGAAATTAGCTTCCATGTAAGCTATATATTATATTCAGTAACTGCTTAACTTACTTGACAGAAAGATTTAAGTATATACAAAATCCACAACAGCAATCTGAATGTACCCCTTGGCACACTTGTTCTGTTTATTTTTTCTGTGTTACACTCTGATAACTTTGTGGTTGCTTGCAATACTGTACAGCAGGTGCACCTGAACAGCCACCATTTTATGTACATAGAGAACAAAGTTAATGTTTTATCAAATGCAGACCACACCTGGGTTGGGACATTAGGAGGAAGCAGGGTCCAAATAAAAACTGTAACTTGCTTTTGACTTTATATTTGAACTCCACTGAGCAAATGCTCTTGAAAGTTTTGAGCATTTGGTCTCTTAACTCCCCATTAACCAGAGAATGAAAGGGGAACCAGAGACTGAATACATTACCCATAGTACTGCCACTCACTGTGATAGGTATTGATTTAAGCAATGAGAATAGTGAACTGTGTCATTACTGCCCACTTCATACACTGTCCCAGGCAGAGAATTCTTCAAATACAAATGCATTTGGCCTGATGCATCTGAGTGTGAGGGAAGAGGTTTTGATCAGTGTCCTAACACTGAACTTGTCAAGTGAATGAATATTGTGTGAGCTTCACAAATCCCTGCTAATGGTCATGCTCTATAAATTTTGTTATTGTTTTTGTCCCTCAAGGGGAAAGTATATACCAATTGTTTATAGATTACTGGTATAGCTAAGAATACATGCATACAATTCACCACCCACAATTATTAGCAAAGCATTACATTTTATTTTTTCCAGAACACAAAATGAAAAATATAATTGCTCTATTTCTACACCTTGTTTCTTACCCTGTCTTCCCTTTTCTTTTTTCCCCTAAGGAAAAAAAAAATAACACAATAAATTAAAAGAAACAGAGCCTAAAATGTAGTGAGAAGGATGGATTAACTCAACTTGTTGCTTAAAATAAAGAATCTCATAAGCAAAATGTGAATTTAATTTCTCCGGAAATGATTACAGGAGAGTTTGATGAGAAAAAAACTAAAGTATCCATTTTAAGCCTAATCAGCTAGTGTTTTTATTTATAGAAACAACCTCATCCATCTACAAATAAAGCTGGAAATGCATTGCTGTTATTTAATAAATATTATGTTTTGTGAAATCTTCATATCTATATAAATAATGTGTGAAAGTTGATTTATCTTTATTTGTGTATCCGAATAATTGTTATACTAAATAGTCTTCTGTGACTTAATTTAAAGCATTCCACTACAACATTTAAATAGAGATTGAATTTAATACTGTCACTCCTCCGAATTAAGTATGAAACGCCTCTGAATAACCCAGACCCTAACATTGTCTTCTTGGGCTCTCCCTCCAAGTTTTTCCATATAATACATGGTTCTTAACAAACTTGCTTACCTATTGTAATCCTTTTACAAGATAAGAAGCATCTGACTAAAAGAATTAAGTACAATAGTGAGAAAGGAAAGACTAATAGCCATGGAGAGAAAGGAAAAGTGTGCCGTGCTAGGCATGTTATTAGGCTGTTTCACATGCATGGACACAGTTAATCCCACAACCCTACATGAGGTAGTTACTTACTCACAAATAAGTATGCTAATGCATAGCACAGAAGGCATGCGATTTCCCCAGCTAGTAGGTGGCAGAATTGAGATATTAACTCAGGATATTTTACCTGAAGTCAGTGGTGCATGTTCACTTGGTTGACATACATTACTTATACCAGTTTAAATATTTGTCTAGTGTAATTGTTGAAGCAAGTAGAGAATTTATTTTAGGAAGGTCCATAGAAATGGTTAAAATATTCAGAGAGTCAAAGTTACTGGCAGTATGTTCTTTTTAGAACCTCTTATTTTCTCAAGATAACATTATTTTACAGATTTTTGTTGTCATTGCCTTAATATTTAACTCTAAAACTGATGTAGCACCTATGGTGTCTCCAAGAAATTTAAATAGCTCAAGCCATCCAACTCAATTCATTATAAGCCCAAATTACATGGTTTATTTCATTTTCTCTCCAAAACTAGGTCATATACATAATGGCAGTTAGGATAAATTGAAGCACTTGTTTCTCATTTTCCAAATTGCAGCTGGCTTTCATGTTTGAACCATCTGTACACATACCACATAGCAATATTTTACAACATGAGCAACCCACATGCTTAACTAAGTCATCAAGGATTGGGGCTTCAGTGCATAAAGTCTGAGAATCCCTGCCTTTTAGTTCATCATCATTTCCCTTTGTACTTCAAGATAATGCTGCTTTGCAACTAACTGCATTTTGCAATCTGTCTGCACCTGCAGACTAATGCTTGACCAAAGCACTATTGACTGAAGCAAAAATGATGGGGGGGCATAAAAATCTGTCTTTGGTTCATAACCCTGATCACTGCTGGCTATGCTATTCTCTATACCACAGCCACAGAAAGTAGGCAGGCAATGTGTTTTATTCGTTATCTCCAATGATCTTAAGCATTAGAGTTGTTTCCCAGTTTGTGTGGAGTTGGGCTTTGTAAATTGATGTTATTGTCCATAGGCCCCTGTCTATCTGTTAAGTACATTTGTAATTTGTATTTTATTTTTTCTCTATGTGTATGTGTATGTATATATATGCACATAGAGAAAGAATACAAATCTATTTACACATTAAATTCACCCCAATGAAACCTTAATGTCAGTTTTCACTGAAATTATGCTTTTCTTTCTATCTTAATGGGAAGAGTTCTGATTAAAATTAACTAATACATTAGGATATTTTAAGTCTTAAGGGGTGATTCAGAACAAATAGAAAGTGTCCTCCTGACAATGTATCCTAAGAGGTGCATTTGTGTGACTAACGATGACCTGATCTAAGTAGCTCTAGATTTAATAGAGATGACAGACAATCCGTGACAGTGGCGAGGCACCGACTCTAAATTAGGGCACTTCTATTGAGAAGGAGACCTTGATGTAATAGACATCATAGATACTCTAATTAGAGAAGATGGCTCTGACTTGATGGGAGTAATGGGGAAGAACTGGGACCAGGTCATCTGCTGGAGAAGCAGGTGTTGTGTGTGTACTTGAAAGCACGGCTGCACTACTGCAAGCTTAAGAGGCAAAGTTAATGTAATTTGACAGTGAAATGAGAAGATATGGGGAACATTGCTTGTTTTCAATGTGGAAGATGAAATGCTGACAATTGCTGGCAATGCTGCTCTTTTAACTGTGGTTCCAAGTCTTGAATTTCAATAAGTTACTCCCATTTATCAAAAATTTGGAAAAGCCTTGCATGCAGTAGCTGTTAAAATATTATTTGAAGTTGAAATGTTTTGAAATGGTTTCTGATCAAAAGAGAAAAACATGATTTTAGTGTCAACATGTAGGAATCACCTTCGGTTGTATTTTTACTAAATCTTTATGAGTCAATATACTTAATTATAGTCTCAAGTTTCCCATTTCTTCATCGATACATTTAAATGTCTATTAGTTAGTTGTATTTTAAACACTTTATTGTATTATAGATGTTCTCAGTGCTAAAGAGGATTAAAGCTTCATTTGCATTTCAGTAAAATACTTTATTTGAAAAATCTCTTTATTTTTATTGCATTAACTCTTCCCTGCCCTCTGTGTAGGCAATAAATTTTGGCTTACACTGAGAACCAAAGAGGCTAATTTTTAGTAATATGAGCATATTAGTTTACTAGACTTTGGAAACCCTGATTTGAGCAGAATTTAGAAATCACTGGCTGCTTTTTGGTGAAACATTGCTCATTGGCTGGGTAAACAGTGGTATGGAAGCAGATTTGTGTAAGTGCAAAGTAAATAACAACGCATTTGCCTTTATCTAATGTTTCCATCTATTTGTAAGAAAGTATTATGGGTTATTGGCAGTCGAATTTCTTTACAAAGTAAAGCTTTAGGAATATTTTAATTCCTAACTTTAATGTGTCTACTTTGGAATAGAAAATTGATACCACTGATTCACCCTAAACTACGCAGGCTTCTTGATACTTCTAGCAATAATACCTTAGAAGTAATTTATGTCTTCCCTTTTCACTCAACAACCTCTGTTATAACTTTAAGATGTTATTGAAAGAAACCACAGTATTACTTGAGGGCATGGAGTAGAGAAGGTTCAGCTGGTGGATGTCTGGGCTGTCAGTGCCTCCTTCAAAGTATAGATCCCTGGGAGTCACCCTCAACACCATTCCTTCAGCTGCTAGGGGGCTGGTAATTAGCCTTAATGATCTATTGTTTAGTTAATAACCTTTTCCAGGAAAGGAGAGCTATTGTTTCCTCTGACTGGTTGATATAATCTCAGATGTTTAAGAGTTAAGCTCATAAAAAATTATAACAAATATCACATTGTATTATATTATATCATATCCTGTTTCCATGTAAGTTTTGTTTGTGTGTCTTGCCAAGTAAACTGTAAACTTTCATTGATGTATTTTGGGTGTCAACCTTGGAACTAGGTTAAAGTGGTTCTTCTTTGTGAGCCCAGGCCTTCTGGCTGCCCCAAAACGTATAAAATGACAATGAAAGGTCACGACTCCCTGTTCACATATGAAGCATCTCAGTGTCATGGATAAAAGTCAAGTGTGGGAGGAATAAGCTTTACTCCTTTAGGTCTTCGAAGAAAAAATGAGAGGTCGGACAAGGTACACTTCTTAAAATTAAGAGGAAAAAGGTATTGCATAAAGTCAAGCTAATTTCAATGAAAAAAAAAAATCAGCAAATTGATAAAAATTTATCTCATGAGCATTTAAGTGAAGAGAGTAAACAGCTTTTCTCAAAGAGAGGTGTAAGACTGCAGGACAATCAAGTAAGCAAGAAATTTGATAATAATTCAATATAATTCGATCAATCTTCTGGTCAAGCATTCTTAAAATCAGAAGTGTACTATGGATGCAGAAAAAGTTAAGGACCTTTACTACCTTAGAAAAATAATTAGGGATATATAAAAATAATAGAGGTGAAATGATATAAAGTAAATATTGAAGAAATCATAGAAGATAAATTGGAAGCACAAATCAAAATCATATAAAATTAGTTGAAACAGAAAAGGAATCTTTTCTGAAGGCTTGTAGCTGAATCAGACACATTTCATAATTTTTATTACTAATAAATTGAAAAAATGCATTAAATCAAATTTTTTCAGTCAAATTGAGGGTGAGGTGGCTAATAACAGGTGGGTTTTTAACTTAGTGTAATGTGGGTAGGGTACATTATATTAACAATAAACCTAACTATTAGTTAGGGACGCCAAATAAAAACATTCCCATAGTAGAAATTAAATAAAATTTTTATTTAAAGCATACATAAAACTCATAGTAAAATTTTGTTCATTAAAAAATAGAGGATGTTTGACATCTCTGTATATAATATTTACTACTCTTTAGGGTTTCTGGACCCAATTCCAATGAATGTGCGTGTGTATATGTGCATAAGCTTGCCCACACCACCACACCAACAGGTAATTCTCAGACACCAGCAAGGTATCCAAGTATTTAACTAAATTCTGACACTATCTCCCTGGACAGAATCAGATTCCACAGGTAAAGGGGGCAGTCCCTCCAGACGTCCATTCACTTCAGACACGAGATGCAAGCCCAGATTGTTACCAGTGCTTCTGACAGAGCAGCTACAAATTGGAGGCTCCAAAGGCCCCCTCCAGTTCAGGATACCACCAGTCACAAGCCCCTGTTGTTTCCTAGGCTTCTGACCTATTGGCTATAAATCAGCGGTTCCCACAAACCCCTCCTTGGGATTGGTTGATTTTCTAAAACAGTTCACAGCACACAGCAAACCTGTTTCCTCACTAGATTACTGATTTATTACAAAGATATTAAAGGATTTCAATCAATAGCCAGGTGAAGGAAAGCATAGGGCGAGGTCCTAAAGTCAAGAGGAACTTCTGTCCTCGTGGAGCCTGGGGCCAGCAAAGGGGCAGGAAGTGTTTTGGTTCCCCAACCTAGAGGCTCTCCAAACCCTGTCCTTTTGGGTTTCTATGGAGGTTTCATTACACGGTTGTGATTGACTAACACACTGATTATTGGTGATTGATTCAAATTCTAGCACCACACCTCCCTGGTAATGAGGGGTAGGACTGAAAAAGCCACCCCTCTATAGATGACTGGTTTCCCTGGCAACCAGCCTTCATACTTAGGTGCTTTTCAAAAGTCACTTTCATTTATATAAACCCAGTTGTGATGGAAAGGGGCTGGTTATGAAAAACAAGACACCCATGCACCTTTGTGGCTCTGAAGCAGCTTCAGGAAATGAGGACAAGAGAGTGAATATTGTAAGAAATAATGCTCCATTGCTCAGGAAATTGCAAGGGTTTTGGGAGCTTTGAGCCAGGATCAGTGGATGAAGACCAAATAGATGTAAGCAATATATTTTGGTCATATATTTCTTTTATATCATGATTACTAAAGTGATCTTTCATTACCTATCACTCTTTAAGTCATAGAAATTAAGAACAATTTTAAGTGGTTAAATGTTTTATTTCATTAGAAGATACTTGATTGACATGTCTTAACATGTGAAAATAGAAACTAACATATAAAAAGAATTACCTCTAAGGCATTAAAATTCAACTAGAACCAGATTACCCCAAAGTAAATATTTGAAAAAGATTCCCATTCCAGTTCACAGTTTATTCTGTTATGTAAGGACTGGATCACATATCAAAATTCACTGAATCAAAGTGCTACGAGGTTTCAGTGGCCGGCTCAAGGTGGAGTCCTTTTAGGGGACACCGAAGGCCCTTCTCTTCAGAATTGACATTTTATTTCCTTCTTATATTTCTTGATAATTGAGCTTCCTACTTAAAACACATGGAATTTTCTGAATACATGTAGTGTTGAAAAGCATTTAGTAACTCATTTCCTTGACCTTTATTACCTTCTTCCATTCTAGAAGAAGGAAAGAAGGAACCAACAAGGTAAGAATACATATCTTTATTTTATATTATATGCCAACTATCTAACTAGATGTCTTACCTATATTATGTATATAGAATATAGTTAGATATTCAGTAGATATTGAATACTCCTAAAAGTTTGAATACACTAGTATATTTTTCCTCATCTCAAAACACAATGCAAACAGGTGCTTATTAAGCACGTATTAAAACTTTCTTTCTCCAGGTTTCTATCACTGGTTGTAATACTTGATTTTATTTGGCTATGTAAGATATTTGTCCACATACACATTTTATGTTTAAGATGATATTCCACAGTGATTGTGTCCAATACAAAGATTTTGTAATATCTCTTTTTCTATTGCAGTGAACTTCACTGAGGTTGAGAGAATTTGTCATGACACTGTTAACTTTTCATTTTCCACTATGAAAATAACTAAGATTTGTAAAATTATTGCAGTGGATTCTCAGTTAACTGACACCCATAAGGATTAGTACATGCCAGATAAATGTAAGTGGACTCTTCGTTAACTGAAACTCAAACCACCGGCAAATTCTCAAGTAATAGGTTGCTTGAGTTCTGGTTAATGGAGAGTCAATGATATTTTTCAAATTCCATAGAAACATGTTGTTATATTAATGAAAAATATCATCAACAATCAGAAGCACTGAGGAAATAAGACAGTATAGAGTTGTGGAAACAATTTTTAAATATGTGATATAAAATACAAGGAATTTTGTCGTTATTGTTCTTAGACTGAATTCTGTATATTCTCATCAGTTACAATTATGAAAAATGATGCAGAAATCCCCTGTCATCCCATTGGCACACATTATCTCAATACATGGTGGCAGAGCACAGCAGTCAAGGCTGTACAGTGAGTGAACTTATGGATAAGAATCTTTGGGGTTGAATGTTTGCTGTTACCATTGCTTGTTGGTCAGAGCAATAGTACAGTGTGTAACTTCATTTATGTGTGGCTTATCAATGGATGACTCCAAAGGAGAACGAAAAAAACAATTTGTTGAAAAGGTGATGGCCATGTAGGTGCCAGGGATGTCAGGGTGATGAAGGAGAGGTTCTATTCTCAGGAATAGGCAGACTGAGATTTCTGAAGAGGCTTTGTGATTGAGAGCCACTGGGATGCTCTCGAGAGATGTTCATATAAAAGTTTTGAAATAAATTCAATAAATCTTCCATTTGTATTTTGTGTTTGATCTACAACTAAGTGAACTTAAACTATGTTACTGGTGCTTCAGGGTGATGGCTTGATTCCTGATGCCGTACTGATAAATTCAGTTCACCCTCCTTATGCCTGTCATCGTTCTCATCACTTGCTTTAATTAGTTCTTTGGGGTCGTGTTTAATCAACTTTACACTGATGGACTGACAGTTGCTCCTGCCTCTTTTGTCTCCTTAAATCTGTTCCCTACAAGAAGTCAGAGCACTGTCTTTGGAATAAAGTAGATCTAAGTTCCAATTTTGGCCTAGTCACTTTCTGTGAGACTTTGGCCTGTTTATCCTCTATAAACCTTATTTTTCTGGTCTATAAAATGAGAGAAATAATAATTGCCTTTGGGGGTTGTTTTGTGATGAAAACTAAATAACTCAACTATGTAGAGCATCTGGCCCACAGGGACTATTTAAATCAATTGAAGCTGCTATTTCTGTGATGGCTCTTTCTGGGCTCTGCACTCGCTCCATAGCTCCATCTACTTCATCATCAAATGAATGACGTTTGGCAAAGTCACTGACACTCTTTTCTAGTAGTCCCTTTGGATATTACCAGTGGAGTGCTTCCCTCCTTCAATCATTGACTTGACTATTTGGTATATCATGAGAAATATTTTTTTCTAGGATTCAGTTGTAGGTACCAAGTCACATTGCATTTTATCTAAGTGCTTTGCAATGTGTGCTGTGAATGTTGCCACGTAAAGATTACTTCTTTCTTTGTCCAGGGAGTAGGCTTAGACTACTGAACACTTTTAAGAAAATAGTTATATTATGAAAACTTTTTAAGATTAAATATCAGATTTTTCAAAAATTGTTTTTGCACTTATAAAAAGCTCCACTGATACTTAAAAGACAAACATTGTGGATCTTGCAGTGAATAAGACAAGAACTCTCTCTAGAAGATCTTAGTTGTAATTATTTGTTTATAAATAATTAATACAACATGATAAATGCTTCAGATGAGCTGTAAAGCAAGTGCTGGGTCATACAGAACAGGAAGGTATTTGGCCTGGGTCTTTAGAAAGTAAGAATTTTCTAGGCCATTGGGAAGGTAGGGGCTTTGAGGAGACTGTATTAGGAAAAAAAGAAAATATTTCAGGTAGAGAATCTGGTAGGGAGAAAGACCTATAATTATAGAGAGAAGCATGATGTTAGGTACGTTTTGACTGACAAAGAAGGCACTTAAGGTGCAGTACTACAAACGGAGACCATAGAGGTAAGTTGAGGATGGGATTGTAAAGGCCTTGAATGTCACGATTAGGAAGTCAGGTTCTTTCTTTTAAGTTCAGAGAACAATTGGATTTTTTTAATGCAAAGATCTACAATGATCATTTTTATTAGAATAATTCTTCTGGTCATGAAGAGAAGAAACGTAATGTGGCACTAATTGGGAGACTGTTGCATTCATTCATGTGAAAGAGGATGTAAGATGAGCTAAGAAGGCCAGTAGCATTGAATAGGAATACAACAGTTCAGGTGTAGTTTGAACTCTTCTCGGAGATTCTGTTTTCCAAGTCAGGGCAACACAGAATGACTTTGCCTGGATCAGTTAGACCAGAGAATACTGATTAGCATTCTGTTTCAAATCTCGGTATGCCAAAATTTTCTTTCTTAGATAAGGGTATTTATACAGGCATCTATTCTAAAATCATTTTGTCTCATATTAACTTCATTGGCCTTTATAATTTTTGTTATAAATATGTTTCTAATAACAACTTGCATTCTGGTTGGGAAAGCACAATGAGTTTGTATTTAAAGCACCACTTTTGCTCCAAACAATAGCAGTACAAGGTAAAAATAAAGAAAATCTAAAGAGATAGTTGGACTCAAAAACAAGATCACTATTTTTATAGACCAGAAATACAAAGTTGTGGATGAATCTAAAGCTACAGTACACTTGGGTCCACCTGCTGAGTCACATGGTCTAAAAAAGTCTCTATACAATACTTGAAAGTAGAGAGAGTAGGCTTACTGCTTCTTGGCTGGGATGGGAAGGACTCTTGCCTAAATTAGTTCCACTCAGGGAAGGAGGATAGAATTATGGTTGTGAATGTGGACCTGGGGCTATGGTTTTGTAAGACACTGTAGGTCAAAGTATAATAGGTGAGAAAACCAATACATCATTTTTTTTTTAAATTGGAAATGAGTCAAGTTGCTCAATGGTTTAGTGAATGAATCTGTGTTATCACTGATATGACCATTAAGAAGGAATTATGGTTTGGTTTGGATGTTACTCATTAGGGGCCTAAGTGGAAATAACTAAAATACAGAGGAATAAAAATATAGTAGGGAAGAGAGAAAGAGAGAGAAAGGAGGGAGCTTTGCGGGTATTTCACTCATTCAAATGAGCTTGCAAGCCAAGATTGTCGAGTGCATGAACAAACTAATCAATGTTAAACATACATGTCAAAGTTAGACATGAATAGAACCAAGTGCAAGTTTTAGAAATACAACAATTTTTATTGCAATTAATAAAACGTGCAGATGGAATAAATTGTAGACTGAACATAGTTTAAGGGAAAGTTAGTGAAATGGTTGGTACTTGTAGAACCGGAAACTTAAACTAAGAATGCAACACAGAGAGGCAGAGAGATGGGAAATATGGTAGAACAGCTACGACATATGGAGGAAAGATTGAAAGGATGCAACATACTTTGAACTGGACTCTTAGGAGTACAAGAGAGTAATGGTGCAAAAGCAACATTTGTGTATGTGCCTGTTTATTTTTTTTCTCTTTAGCAGAAAAAAGGAAAACACTGATTAAGGATAGAGTAAAATTATTTCCAATTAAACCTCATCCCTCTGCATTTGTGTAAGTTGCATATACCACACTTATTTTAGCTGTTATCAGAATATCCTGTCTTTAAAGATGTCTTAAAATGAAAATTCGCGATTGTCTCTAAATTCGTCTTCTACTTTATACATTTATGAATAGCATAATTTTATAAAGCATTAGGTTGAGTGATGATTAACTTAAGAAAAGTACGATATTTAAGTAAATTCTGAAATGATGAGTTTAAGAAATATTATGTTTCTCTAAAAAACACTATTAACTAAATCAGTTTCCCTTGGGAAGGGGCTATAAATCTGATCTGGCCATCATTAGCTTGTTCTCAGGATAGAATGAGGTTTTTCCTTGACAGAGAGCTCATAAGAGTAATAAGGAAACTTTATTCTGTTTTAAGAGTAATAAGGGGAAAAAAGAAAGAGAAAAAAAGCTAGCTTATTTTTTTTGTTTCTCAAGTGGGGAATTCCAACTTCCTCTCCATTGTCAATAATATAAATTTCACTGGGATTATCATTAAAGAAAAAAAATACTATGTTTTAGGATGCTTTAGGAAAGACTTTAGTGGCAACCATAAGTTCATGTTATTTATCTAGTCATATTTTGTTAGCAAGGATTACATAGGTTTCAGGCATACAATTCTACAGTGCATTGTCAACTTGATGTATAAGTTCACCACCGGGGAGTTCCCTGATAGTGTAGTGGCTTGGGGCTTCGGCTCTGGCGCTGTCAGTGCTGCGGCCTGGGTTTGATTCCCAGTCAGGGAGCTACCCACATAACCAAAAAGCAAAAAAAAAAAGTTCACCACCTAATGTGACTTCTCTTTCCATCACTTTATATTTAGCTTCCCCCCTCCTCTCCCCCTCTCCCCTCCCTGACCCACTCGTCCCCAAATAAACATTAAACTATTGATTGTGTCCATGGGTTATTTGTTTGTTTGTTCATTTCTTTTCTCTTTGTTGCTTTCAGTTTTATATTCCGCATATGAGTGAAGTCATACAGTTCTTTGTTTTTTCTGTCTGGCTTATTTCACTAAGCATGATGATCTCCAGGTCCATCCATTTTGTTGCAAATGGCAATATTTCAT